>PITA01009744.1:0-75748 GCA_004023965.1 Spilogale gracilis
CTCTTCTCCAGTCCATGCTTCTATCCACTTTTCTGGAAGTCACCTCTTCCAGGAAGTCTACCAAGATTACTCTCTATAAACCACCATTCCATCCTAGCCACTTCCTCAAATGCAACATTGCTCTGAACCCATGTAGACCTTCCTTTTTCGATAAGTCCTTTTAATAAATGGATCTGGGAGGAAACGAGGTTCTTCATTAGATTATTTCTCTGACTCAGAAATTAGAAATCTCTCAAAAGCAAGAAGCTTATTTAACTGGTATCACTGAGCCCTCATTTGATACTAGATATATTTGTTTTAACTGCCCTATTTAACTGCCACAACAAGCCCAGGAAGCGGATGTTTTCAACTGCTTTCTCCAAAACCACATGGCTGGAAACATGCCATCCAGGATGAAATTCCAGGTGTTCTGAGGCCCAGTCTAGTGTGGTTTCCATACACCTTGCCCTCTTTCATAGTGTCTCCCTACTTCTTGCTCATGGGGAAGCTAAGTAAGCATGGATAAACTGGCTGACCATAGGACCAGAGGAATGTGGGTCAGGCTAGCTGCGACCCATTTGCCATCTCAGAAAATGAGAACGAGCCCTTTAGCTCCTAAGAACTACCCCTCCTCCTTCAGGCCCATCCCACTCCCCAAGAGTATGGGTCATTTGGGTCATTCAATGACTCTGTAATGTTTATTTCTTTGAGAGAAAGAGAGCATGAGTGGAGGGGAGGGGCAGGGCAAGAGGGAGAAAGAGAGAGAGAAGCAGGCTCTCCTCTGAGCAGGGAGCCTGACACAGGGCTCAGGCCCAAACCCAGGGTCCCGGCATCATGACCTGAGTCAGAGGCAGATGCTTCACCAACTGAGCTTCCCAGGTGCCCCTGAGATGTTTAAATCGGTAAAAATAGCTCTTCCCTTTTCCCATGACCTGAGACATGGTGTTCTCTCAGAATTCTGCTAAGTCTAGAAACAACGACTGGGGGTCAGCACTGTGCCTCTACAAGCCCAACCTGGGTCCCCAAATATCTCCCCCAGAAGCCTGGGAAAGATGTGTCTGGCAGCCCTGGTAAACCCTTTGGCGGACGTGCTACCCACCAAGGGGCAGAGTAGGGACGGGGTGTCCCAGATGAAGTTTATGGTAAACCCATTAGCAAGGTCTGGGTTATCAATAGCAGAGGTCTCTGAGATCGATTTCTGAGGTGGAACCAGAGAAAAAGGAGCTAACATGCAAACTTTTGCCTGGTGGATGGTATTGTCAAGCACCCCGCTTTCTGAAGGGTTTAGGCATTGGACCATGCCAGCCACATGAGGCCCGTTGTCAGCGTCTAAAGGAAGATCGGATTCAAGGCCAAAGGGGTGATAAGAAGTAGAAGATGTGATTCCAGAAGGCTCTCCATGGACAACTTTCAGCTGGGGAAGGACCCTCCTGAGAACCAGCGGCCAGCCCTGCATCTCACCCGCTGCATCCCTGCCTGCCCCGCCCCTGCCCACGCCCGGTTTAGAGACGCGCTGCTCTGAACCCCAGTATGCGATGGTGACACAAACACAAACCAAGACCTCTGTCTTCAGCGCCTGCTCTGTGGCCCCCGGGGTTCCCCCAAGGCACTGGCATCCACCCGGTAGAGGGACGGCTGTCTCAGCAGGAGCTGCACGGGAGATCACAGCCAACCACAATGTCATCAATAACTGGACTGCAAGCCTGTCGCTATCCTCTCACAACCTCCACCTCCCCAGCTGTGAAATGGGATGAGCCCAGGTCCCCTCTGCCGGGTGACCCAGGCATGTCCAGCAGGTGCGACCCATGCTTGATAAATGTCACCTGCCTTTGCTCTGTTTTCCTACTGTCCTGATTCAAGAAGCAGAGATGGGCTTGAGCTTGTGAGAGTTTGGGGTGGGGGGCTCCTTTCCAGGGAGGGTAGAGGGAATCGCTGAACCTGACAGGTAAGCAGCAGGTGGAGGAGGGGGGTGTCCATGGGAGTTAATTGACTGGGAAAATGACCACACACCCCAAGTTGAAGGCATAGGGCACTTTACATACCAATAAGGTCAATTATCAGAGTTATCCACTTCCTTGGTGCTGTTATTAACCTATATTGCTCTTATTAACTTTTGTGATGAAAAATCTTTCAAAAATAATTATATTAAGGCACAATTTTCTGCAAGTTTAAAATATGGGGATGTTCCATTTTGGTATTCCTCGTGTCATGAGATAATGAACATCCGATTGCCCAGCTACTGCAATGAGGTACTTAATCAGATTCCTGTCCTTGCTCTACTAGGGGCTCAGGGCCAGGCTGGGGAGGGGCAGGGAGCTTGGGAGACCCAGGGAAGGAGGGTTTCAAGGGCAAAACTTTCCAGCAGATTTGATGGAAAGGGAAGGGCTGGTCTCCTCTCCAGAGGAAGCCAACGGTCACCCACGGTGTGTGTTCTGGGATGTCAAGAATTACTTTGGTTTTTTTGTATTTTGTTTTTGCAGAAGACACACTGTGATTCCACATTGAGAGATCAGAGATCAAGGGTAAGCTGTCTTGAAACTGAGGGCTGCAGCAGGGGCCGATTCTGTGCCGAGCACAGGGCAGTGCCGGTCAGAGCCCCCACATTCCCGACACCTGTGAGGAGGGTGGTGGAGGACCAGCAAGGAGGAGTGAGGAGTTCAAACCAGGAAGGGACAGATTTGGGCAAATCTGGCGGACCTTGTCCATCCATGTGAGACAGGACACAAACAGACCCTCCTGAGAGTCAGAGTTGTTGCCTGTCCCAACTGTCACACATGCTCAGCCAGAGTCCCAGCCGCCGTGGAGGCCACGTGCACAGTCCAAGAAGCTCAATGTCAGGGTCAGCTCATTTCTGGTAGCTCATTTCTGTTGGCTTCCCTTCTTTTCCACGACACCTGCCCATGGCAAGGGATTCACCTGTGTTGCTGAGGCTTCCGAGCTTAGGGACCAATGTCCAGCACACAGCGAGCCCCCAGTTTTGCCTTATTAGTAGGGATAGTGGGGTGTGCGAGGCAGACACAGGGAGCAGCTGAGACTCTGGTCTTTAAACATAAACTTAAAGAGGCGCTGGCCACCTTCTAGGTGGATTCTGTCAACATCACATTTACTCTGCCATCTTTACACCAACCTGTGGGTCTCAGCCTACCTCCTCTATGCAGTAGCATTCGTGGTCAGATAAAACTAACTCTGAGAAGAAGAAGGTACAAAGAAGCAGCCTTCCAACCTCGTCCCATGAAGTCAATGGGAAATGAGATTTCCATGACAGTCCATGCATTCCACACATGGTCACCTAAATCACAACTTGGATGGACTAAGTGGAGGGAAAAGAATCCCTCCTAAACACAGGCCAGGGAGACGGATACGGGGGTCAGCAAAACCGTGGACAACTCAGGACCTGGGTCATAGCAAACATGTTGCTGATATCAACCCACTCTACAGATGAGGAAACTGAATCACAGAGAGGTTAAAGAATATTCCCAGGGTCACACTAGGTAGGCCACTTGGCTCTGAGAGTGTCTTGTTTTGCCATGACCTTCCCCAGCATAGAGGTAGAAGGCTGAGAACTACAGGTATGGGCGAGAGAGAGCACAGCAAGGCAAAAATGTTCTCAGCTGAAGGGAATTCAGGAGGAAACAGGGTGTGACTTCGGCACCCGTCCCAGACTCCCCGTAAGTCAAGTTCCGGGAAACACTGGTGACCCAGACAGTCAAACAGCAGGGATGAGGGAGAGATAGGGATCTTGGCAAGCAGAAACCCAACCCAGGCTGAAACTGTGTGGCAGGTGCAAAGCCAAGGTCATGGCGGGAACCAGATTTTACCTCAAGGAAGAGACCCACAGAATGGGCATCCAATCCTCCCTCCTAGACCTTGTTGGGGATAGAAAAGGTGACAGGCTATCCTAAGTTTCTTGTAACTGAACAATCCAGAAGGTGAATAGGAACCAGATACCACGAGCCCCGAGGCCAAATATTGTGTCCAGGCCATTATGGATGCCTGCCCAACAGTGAGGCACTGCAGTTGCATGCTTAGAACACCAGACTCCAGGTGACCTGACTGCCCTGACTTCCTAGCTCCCCCACTGACTAGTTATGGAGCCTTGGGCAAATTGCTGGACGCTTCTGTGTTTCATCTTCTTCACTGTTAGAGTGGGATTATCATAAGGATGAAGTGGCTTAACACGAGCAAGGCTTAGTCTGGCCAAGACCCTAACCACGGTCAGTACTAAGTCAGCAGGGGAGAAGGCACAGAAATAACAAAATTGGGGGGGGGGGCAAACACACCCCCTGTGCCATTCCAGGGCTTAAAGCAGAGGCAGCACCGTATTTCTAAACACTTCCCACCATGGGTATGAAAGTCCCCGACACGTTAGGAGCCAAATAACCAAATGGGGAAGGGACGGCAGTCCTGGGGAGATGTGAGGATGAAAAATCACATGCACCAGAAGTGGACGAACCCTCAGGGGATGAGGCAGACAAAAATGTAGGAGGAAGGCTACCCTCCAACCCAGACGTGCATCACCCAGAGAGTTTGTGATTACACAGGCTGCTGCCCCCACCCTCCCCAGATGCTGACTCAGCGGGTTTGGAGCGGGGCATGGGAATCAGTATGTCTGGCAAATTCCCAGTGCTGCCGGGGTCCCGGGCACTCTGAGAACCACTGGCCCAGAGCAGTCAGGATGGGTGAAGCTCTTGAGAACCACAGGTCACCATGCAGGGACGTGGCTTCATTACCAAATCTTCAAGTGTTTGAAAGGTCTTGGATCTGGAATCTTCTGTGACGTATGCTGAGGTCTAAGACACTGTGAGGCCCACACACAAGAAACATGCCTGAGCATTCAGTGAAGGGAAGCTCCCTGGGGCCACGCAGAGGACCCTGAGCACCTGACTTGGCTGACATGCAGGGAAAGGGGGAGCCTGATCATTTGGGGGACGACTTCTGTCCTCCGCTGTTGTTACAATGTCAAGAAAGTGGAGTGGCTTGTGTTTTGGTCTGAATTTATAAGCAACTCTCCTTTGAAAAGAGTATGTAAATGTGGTTAAGAAAAAGGCCCTGGAAACTGTAGGCAACATTCTAATAAAAAGAAAAGCAGGGTGGGTGGATGGGGAGCCAAAAATTATTCAGAGAGAGAGATAATGGGGAAAGGGGTCACCATCTCTAACCAAACACACCCGACAGCTTTCAGTGCAAATATCTGGGACATTCATTTTAAAGCTCCGAGAGCGTCAAGCTGCATTAAAATGAAAAAAAAAAAAAAAATCCAGTTTCGTTTCTTTCTTTTTTTTTTTTTTCTTCCCCTTCCAGAAAGACTTTCTGAAACTGGGAAATGCAAGAATCTCAAAACACCCCTTGGAGATCCAGTAATTTGTTTTCTTTTGTACAGGTTTCCATAAATAGCATTTGCTAATGAAATCCTCTAATGGTTTGTAATATTAATTAAATGGGAATATGCATTTGATTTCCACTCCATTCTTTGCATCAAGCCAATATCATCCGGTTTCTTTAGTGATGATCTAATTTGCCCTTCTTTTTATGAGAAATGTTTCCCTTACCACAATCAAGGTCCTTGTTTTTATGCAAGATAAACAAATGAATCATTCTCTTTTTCAAAACGGGAGTACAGGTAAGGAAAATTTGCTCACATTTTGCTAATCCATTTATTCAGACCCACCAAAATTTCTTTTTGTTTTTGTTTTTGTTTTTTTAATTTTCAATTTGCATGATTCAGCTTAGTTAGAACTAGAATCCAGTGATTTCTAGTTGCTTTTCTAGTAGGGCCATTTGACTGAGAGCTATTTTATGCTGCTGAATTCAAAATCCAAACTACATTTTTTTTTTTAATGGGTGGATGTTTTACAGTAAGAATTTTGGTTTTTGTTTGCCTTAGGTTTTCCATTACCAGTTTGGTTTGAAGATAGAGACACAGAGTTAAGCACTTTCCATTGGGAAGTGGGATTGAGGGCAGACACAGAGGATAATGGCCCAGACCTCAACCAAGCACTTATTGTAAATCAAACCAAGGTTCTAGACATCTGGTACTGAGCAGTTTTAGGGGACTACAAGTGATCTGCCCTCCAGTTATCAGGGTGTGAAAAATTGGGTGTTCAAAGTGGCCTCAAAAGTCATCCTACTCACACAGTCATTTCTTTCTGGTGTTGTCTCACGCCATGACTACATTCGGATTCTGAGCCCCTTCCTACCCATTAAATTGATGCATGTGTTGCTGTATTTTCATCTCTGATTCACTTAATTACCTATGCTCTGCTCAAGATCCAAGGCCACAATTACTGTTTCCATGGGAATAAGATTCACAGTGGCTTTTCCATCCCCCTCCACGTTTCATTTTAATGCTGCCTTCTGCAGCTTTCCTGGATAGGCTCATCTTCAGGGAATGTTCTCCATGCCAAGCCCAGAGGCCTTCAGAATGGGCCATAAGCCCAAGCCATGGTCATGGGTGTCATCCTCCAGGCAAGATCCAGATCCTCTTTCTTCCCAGTGTCTCAGGAAAGAATTCTTGCAAACACCACATCCTAGTCCTTGGTCTCCTACCGAAGACATACATCATGGTTCCCAGCAATGCTTCTGCCCTCTTCCTGCACAGACTTTAGAAGACTGTGGGCATAGTACAAGACATTCAAAGCCACTGAGTGGCCATATCAACCACATTCTAGGCAATCTCTGGGTCTTCACCTTCGATTCTGGTTAATGGAAGTTTAAATGCAGACAAGTGTCTGACACTGGGCTTCAGAGGAGGAGTAGAATTCTGTGGAACATCAGCACAAGACATGTCTTCCTTATTTTTGCAATGAAGACACTCAAGTCTGGTGTGTCTCAAAATGGCCCCAGTTGTCACACTGTTTGTGCCTTTTATAAGCTGGGCTACCTTGAGAGGACTGCCTCTCTGACTTTACTTACTACTCAGTAAAATGAGAGCAAAATGCTCCCTGCCTCATGGGGTCCTTGTGCAGAGTAACTGGTCTGTCCTTGCAAAGCCCCCCCCCAAGTACTTTGTGTGCTCTTCTCCCCCACTTCTCTTTAAAGAAGTGGCCCCAAGCCATAGAAAGACCACCTCTTTGATGTCGTTCAGATTCTGGGGCTAAATCATGGATCCATGACTTACCTATTAAATGTCAGCTTCCTGAGCTGCCACCACCTTGTCCCCAAATGGGCCATGAGAGATTCACCTCCCTTGGGGGAGCTAAAAGCCCCAGCATGGACTAGGCACTTGATGAACAACTGGTTATTCCTTTCCCTGTTGAGTTTCCATCCTGGCTCTGCTATGTATCTCTGAGTAACCTTGGGAGAGTTATTTAACCTTCCATGGCCTGAATTTCCTGACCCATAAAAGTAGGGGATTTGGCCAACTCCTCTCTGAATTTCCTTCCAATTCTACCATTCCATGATTCTGTGACTTTGAGCCACCCGTGGGATATGGTAATGTGTTACATTACACAAAAGACTTGGATATAATATTATGAGCTGTAACACAGGCTTCCAGCAAATTCTCCCGCTCTCCCCGGCAGAATTCCCTATTGTTCTGAGTGTAATGAATAATCCAACACAACACATGCTCTTTCTGAGCCCTGCCCATGTCCATACTCGGGGCCAGCCAGAGGCAACACTGTAAAACTGGAAAGGGATGCCGTCAACATCTCCTCTTCCCCGGGCAATGCCCCCTGCTCCAGATAAATGCATTATTCACTTACCTTGACATCACCCACCAGCACCAAAACCACCTGCTCTAAATACTTCCTGCTCCCCAAAGAGCCTCCAAATTCACCTTCCTTTTGTTCCACTCCTCTGGGACCCAGTGTGCTTTCTGCCAATCTTATGAACTGATTCATTTAAATACATATTACTTGCTTTAAAAGATACAAAGGTGAACAAGACATAGGAGCTCTCCACGGGAACCTTCAATCTTAAAGGGAGGGGATCCTAACACACAATTATAAATTGGAACACATCAAGCACAGAAACAAAAATAAAATAACATTTCTTTTCGAAAAGGAAAAGCACACTGATCCTTGAAGCAAGAAGGGAAGGCTTTGTGGAAATAGGGCATTTGAGCCGTATCCCAGGTGTGGCTAGCATTTGATAGACAATGATGGGAGATACAGAGCATTATAGAAAGGAAAGAATAAGCAAAAATACCGAGTGAGAAAGCATACAGCAGGTCAGAAACAGAGAGAAATCTGATTTGGCTGTATTCCACAGAAAGGAACAATGAAAGAGGTTAGCAAGTCTGCTTGAAACTCTATCACGGATGCCTGGGAAGCCTAACGAAGGTGGTTTGGGTTTTTTTGGTGTTTTATTGTTGTTATTTTCTCCCCAATAGACAAGAGAGAGCTATTGAAGGTCATGGGGCAAGGGCCAGGGAAGGGCAGGTCAGACAATCTCTATAGGAAATGTAATCCAGGAACTACATTTGGGAGGACTGAAGCAGAAGTATGGGAAGTAGGCAGCAGGCTCACAGATCTCTTTGAGGGAACTGATGACAGATAATGAGATCAGAGACTCAAGTAGCCAGGAGAAGGGAGAGAGAATCGCAAGAGGGATAATCAATGGGACTGAGCTATCATGCCACAGATAAGGCAAGAAGCACAAAAAAGAGACGAAGAACCAACAGCTTGATGACCAGAAACAGTGACAAGGGGAAGGCAGACAGAAGGCTGGGTTTGGGTGGGAAGAGCATGACTTTGGTTTGCTAGATGTTGAGCTTCTGATGCTTTCGGGATGACAGGGAGAAGTGTTCAAGCTGGAATTCATGAGCGGGTTGGGGCTGAGCATAGTGAAATGGCAGCAAAAGCTGTAGGGTTGAACATGTTTGGAGGAAAATGAGTGTTTTGAGAGAAAAAATGAGCTCTAGTCACTGAACCTTGGGAAAGCTACACGAATCTGCATTCGTGGAATGGACTGGAAGGAGAAGGCATATGGACCCATGGACAGAGAGTCAGCACCATGGCAGCAAAGGGATTCCAGAATAGATTATGATTTCTGGGTTTAATCCCAATTATGGGTTTTCAGTTTAACCCAGGCACTAGCTCCGTGGCCAACCTAGGTGGCAGGTGGGAAGCCACGAAGGAAAGGCAGCCTCACCACCCCCTTTTGACAGGTTCATCCCTGCTCTAGCTCAAGTGTGAGCTCCCACCTCTTCACCCCATAGAGCAGACTTAGTGGATGCAGAGACAGAGAGTTCCGTGTTCACAGAATTCCTCTCAAGACCACAGCTCTGTCTGCAGGCAGACCCTCGTGAGCCTGCAGTGGGGAGGGGAGGTTCTGCAGAAAATGTGCATGAGCAGGTGGGAAGGCATCAGAAGCTGGATGGAAGCTGCTCTGCACAACAGAGAAAAAAGAATGAGGAGCTCATAGGGGCAAGTGGAACAGAGAAACTGAGGTACTATGATGGGAGTGGGAATGAGAAAAAGAATCTACAAGTTGGAGGAAGCCTGGTCCTGGGGCTGGGGGATGAGGAGAACTGCTCTCACATGGAGAAATCTTAGAGGCCTATTATCCAGGGGAAGAAGCCAATCTGGAAAGGCTATATACTATCCAATTCTAGCTATATGACATTCTGGAAAAGTCTGAACTCTGGAGGCAGGAAACAAGAAGAGCGGTCGCCGGGTGTTGGGTGTTGGGAGAGGTGAAGAGGCAGACCACAGAGGGTTTCTGGGTCACTGACACCAGTCTCACAATATTACAATGGTGGATACATGCCATCTGTTTGCCCAAACCAACAGAATGTGCAATGCCCACAGTGGACCATAGTGGTAGCCATGGACTTGGGTGTTGATGATATGTCCATGTAGGCCCATCAGTGGCCATAAATGTAGCACTCCAATGCAGGGTGTTCATGGGCAGGGGAAGATTGGGGGTTTATGAGAGCCCTGGCTTTCTGCTCAGTTTTGCGTTGAGCATCAAGAGTGCTCTAAAAAATCAAGTTTATCCAAAAGGAAAGAAAAATGAACACAGATAGTGCTTGTTTTTATTATTTTTATTTATTTATTTAAGTGTGAGAGAGATGGGGGCTGGGGAGAAGCAGAAGGACAGGGAAAAGCAGACTCCATGGTGAACATAGAGACTGAAGTGGGGCCTGATCCCATGGCCCTCAGATCATGACCTGAGCCAAAACCAAGAACCAGATGCTCAGCTGGTTACACCGGGGCCTGGAGAGCCCTACTGACAGCTGGCAAGATCTGAAAGTCTCCAGGTTGACCTACTTCCTAACAGTAGCACTTTGTGATTTTCAGTGACTCTGGAGGACGGGGCATTGAAGAAAGGGCACAATATAAACTGGAAAATGAAAAGGCATGGTCTCTTACCCCAGCTGGGCTGTGAACACCGGCTTTGACTTTGACCAAGTGCTTGCATTTTATGATCCTCTCTGCTCTAAAATCCAATGCTTCTAACTCTACACTTCATGTTGCTTAGACCTTTCCCAAAGAAAACCTCATTTCTGAGCAAGGGGACCCAGTCTGCAGTCAGCAGGCTTCCCAACCACCTGTATTCCTGAGTCTCAATATAAGTAGTAGCTCCTGCCAGAAAGGGATCCTTTCACTTCAGGAATCACCAAGATGACCGCTCCTGAGGGCTGATTAAGCTCCTGCCCTCTGCCACGGCTAGTAACTACCTATGACACTGGGCAGCTCTTCCATGGAGTGGACAGGAAGAACACCAACAGCCGTCCGTCGGGCCCAGGCCAGCAGCAGCCACACAAGCATCAGGAAATGATCTTTGCTGACTTTCATTAATCTCTCCAGGGCCCCCTGAGGTCAGAGATGTTTAAAGAGCGGTGGAAGGCTGAACTTGCTCACCAGGCCAGCTCCGCTAATCTACTCCCCATGGGCGGCAGGCTTCCTCCTTCATGGCCAAACCACCAGGCGGGCAATAGGTGAACTGCAAGGTGTGCAAATATTTGGCTTCATCCATGATCAAATAAATCATTTTTCCTTTCCCTGAGCTCTAGGAAAATCCAGCAAAGCTCCCGGACCTGCCTGGCCGCAGAGATTTATGCCTGAGAAGCAACCCCAAGCTTAAAAGAAATGCAAGGCTGTAAAGGAAGTTTGTTTTTACACACAAATTACAACTGGGATCTCAAAACTTCATTTTTTCAGAAACATATCTTCTCAAAGCATGTTAGCTGGTGCATAGTAATGGGTAATATTACGCATGGGAATAAAGTGTCTTTACATGATGAGTTCAAATAAGGTTTTGCTTTCAAAATTATTTGGATTCATGTAGGATGGATAAGGGAAGCGGCTCAAGGCTTTCACGTTTTTTAGAAAGTCCTAGATGGTAGACCCTCACGCATCTACACAGCATTGCCCATCCCTTCCCCTGAAGAAAATGAGAGCCAGCTTTCCCATCATATCCTGGGGCGGCCAGAGCAAGCCTGACTATTCTTTCCCACATGGTGCCCAGGCACCTGCTCTGATTCCTTCCAAATGATGCTAGAAAAGCTTGGTAACCAGGGGGAAAACACTTCATCAGATTGTCTTGTGGGCTTTATAGTTTCAGATGATTTATTCTGCACAAATTCAACTGTTAAATTTCTGAAAATTTAACTCAGTGGGTTTATGTATTTTGGGTATGGCTCCTAATCAATCTTCGATAGTACAATGGCAAGAACAACGTGGGAATTCATGGGCATTGGGTGACTTAAAAAAAAAAAATCACATGTCTTTCTTCCTCCCTCAAGTTATAGTGCTGCCTGCTGCCTTGTCTTCCTCCTCCTCCTTCTGGACTCTCTTCAAGAAGGGAATGGCAGTGACTCATTCCAAAGGAGACATCGGCATGTGTTGTGTCCAGCCAAGATGTGGGGGGACTGTTGTTGGCTCCAACAACACAAAGTCACCCACCAGAGTGAGAACACTCTATGCCTGTCCATGATCACTACACCAGGACTGAAAGGAGCCTCCTTTTGGATTGTGGTCTTGGAACATAGCATGCTCCTTACTCCCAAATTATGTGAAGCTATACTCCACAGTGAATAACCCACATTCTTGAACCCACAGAACCGTGTGCAACTTGAAAGTGGCTTTATCACAATGACCCAAATATCAGGACATCAGGGTGCAGAGCCTTCCTTCTTGTGCACATACAATTGCCAGTTTCTTTGGACCAGATCTCTCCAAGAGACATAAGTCCTCTCTCTCTAGACCACAGACACTCATATAGGCTCTCAGGATAAATCCAACAGACCTTAGTTTCTAAAAACTTCCATAACTGGGTTTGTTCATCTCTAGGATCATTATGGGTTTGTTAAAATTCTCCATATAATTCAATCAAGTTTTTCCTTTATATTTTTTGAGACTGTTAGTATTTCAAGTTTGACACTGCCATAGATTTCTAAAGAAATGCTACATTTAACATCATGTAGATTGCAACATTATGCCCAATTCTTCTCTTTGCCTTAGAAAGCATTTGTCCAATGTGAAGGTGACCACTTTCTCTCACTTAGTAGGTGGCTTGTCTTTCTTTTCCATCCGAATACTTTCAATGTCTCTGTGTCTTTAGGTTTGGGGTATGTCTCCTATATCATGCAGGTAGATGGATTTTTCCTTTTACAGTCAGTCCCTCATTGTCAGCCTCTCAACCGAGGAGTTCACATACAGTGAATGTGCAAACTGATTTTTATGTATTCATTTTTGATTATTCTATTCTGTGCTTTCTCACCATTATTTTTATGCTTTTTAATGTTTCTATTCTTGCATCCTTAAATTAATCAGTTTTCTTTAATCCTTTTATTTCCCTCTGCTACTTAGAATTTACATACTCAGTTTTCCCGTGTTCCGTGGGCACAATTTCAACATGCCTACTGGGCTAACCAAGACCTCAAGTTAATCCATATCTCCATCCTCTTCCAAAACAATTAGATGGCCTTCATTCTAATCATCCCTTCTTGCTCCCGTGAGACTGCAGACTAGCATCACCATTCCTTCTTCTGGGTAAGAAGCCCAAGATCTGTGGTTGCCATGTCTCCTGATGTGTGAAGAAAGATGATCTGAGAGACCAGAAAGTCAACATGCAGACAGAAACCAAGATAACAGATGGGAAAATTTCTGGCAGAAATGGAATTCCTGGTTGTGATAGTTGAGGAACCAGAGCAGCTTCCTTCCCCTTCCAGCGGGGGATAGCTCTTCTCCATCCATCTTAGAACACGTGTCCTTGGGGCGCCTAGGTGGCTCAGTTGGTTAAGCGACTGCCTTCGGCTCAGGTCATGATCCCGGAGACCTGGGATCGAGTCCCACATCGGGCTCCCTGCTCAGCAGGAAGCCTGCTTCTCCCTCTCTCACTCCCCTTGCTTGTGTTCCTCTCTGGCTGTGTTTCTCTCTGTCAAATAAATAAAATCTTTAAAAAAAAAAAAAAAAAGAACACGTGTCCTGGGCTTTGATCTGATTGGACAATTCCAGTCACGTCTTTTCCTTAGCCAATCCTCTAGCCACATGGGCGGGACTTTTTGGAGTAATTGAGGAAGAGGAGAGTGGTGTCATTTTCTCCTGGATGACATGGGCCACCATAGGGAATGGTGAATCTCTAACACACACACACACAAATGGCATGGCTTCATGAAGAGGAGAAATCTATATCTGGCAGTTCCTGAAGCATAGATCCACCCCTCGAATAAAGAGGCAGTAATTGTGGGCTGGGTACATTCCATTCATTCCGTTATATATTCTTTTAAATGATATTTAGCTGTTCATTCAAATAGGAAATACTTGTATTTCAGGCATCAGGAAGAACTAACAAATAAAGCAGAGTAGCCCCAAAAGGATTCAAGATTGGGGCTAGCAGACAAGAGTACTGGATTAGAGTACTGGATTAAAGTAACTTCTGTAATTGGGGTATGAGTTAGGGACTGATAGAAATAAAAGTAGAAGCAGATCCTGGAAGACCTTCTCAGTGGAAGGAATGCTTGGGGAAGGGGTGAGTCCTTCAGTTGAAAGAGGCAGGGCAAAGGGGGTTATATTCCCCCTGATGGGATCACAGCATCGGGAGAGTGTGAAAGACTGTTCTCGGGTCGGAGAACTCCTCTGCCACATTTTGGTAATTTCCACTTCAGAATTCTACATCATGTGGTTCAAACCATCCCTGTTCTAACCATCCATCTACTGTTACCTGCATCTTTAGATGCCATAGCTTTGTTCAATGAGTTCCTGCTCTCAGCCCACAACCTCCCATTTTATCAGTGAGACAACTGAGGCCCAGCAAGGTGTATCCACTGGCTCCAATCTAGGAAAGTGTCTTGTCTTCTTAGGCAAAAGCAGCGGCTCATTGATGGCTCAATTCTTGTCTGAATCCAGCCCCTGAAGAGGTCAGCCCAAGACTCTGCAATCAGTGAGTAATTGATTAATACCAGAATGAATTACCAATGAGGCTGAAGGTCATTTCTCTGGCGTGCCCCGAGATACAAACTGGGAAGCTTTTTGAAGGGGAAGTTAAGGGTGATATAAGTAAGTAACAGTCTGGGGCTCCTGTCCAATTGGTAGAGCCTGCAACTCTTGATTTCGGGGTCATGAGTTCGAGCCTCATGCTGGGTACAGAGATTAAATAAAAATAAAACTTAAAAAAAGCAAAACAAAACTTGGGGCACCTAGTTGGCTCAGTCGGTTAAGCATCCAACTTGGTTCCGGTTCAGGTCATGATCTCAACATTGTGGGATTGAGGCCCACGTAGGACGGACTCGACACTGTGCATGGAATCTGCTAAGAATTCTCTCTCTCCCTCTCCCTTTGCCCACCCCCATGCTCACATGTGCAAGCTTGCTCTCTCTCAAAAAGAACAAGAAAGAAACCCTAGAGTCATTTAATAGATGTCACCTGCTCAAAACTGTGCCAAGTGCTTTTCATGTATTTCTTTCAATTCTTAGAATACCTGTATGAAAGGCACTATAACCCATCCCAATAATAATACTTAGCACCATTTAATGGAGGGCTGAAGCTTGAACTGAAGCTTGGTATTGTTATATCACTTGTCCCATGTCACATGGGGGGTTCACGGTGGAGTTCAGACTGGACCCAGGGCTGTCTGCTTTTGGGGCACCTCCTCTCCACCACTACCTCCTGAATCTTCTTGCAGATGGCTCTCTTGACAACTGAAAGATGGCTCAAACATGGAAAATGCAATTTATGCCTTCATCTCTGCCTCTCAGCATAAGGGCCTGTACGCCCTCTGAGACCTTTCCTGGAAAGAAGTTGCTCATCAATTAGTCTGGAAATCTGAGCAAACGCAGAGCCAGCTGGGCACACGGGAGGCCCAGGAGGCTGGGCTTTCCAGCTGTGACCTTTCCCAAGACAAACCGATCTGCGTCACCAGCCTCCACTCAACAATCTTTCTGATGCTGCTTCTTTAGAAGGGATTTGGGGGATGACAAGTCACCATCCCCTTCTTGCCCCAATTTCTTTTAAGCAGGGCTATGCTCTGGGCAGTTTTCCGGATCCTAGAGATCTAAAGATGGCCCAATATGGCTCCCGCCTTCAAGAAACCAAGAGTCTAGGGATGTGTAGATTACATGTGTAGATTACAACTACAACAGAGCATCAGAGATAGTGCAATCCATGTATTACAACAAAACAGCAAGGAGAAGGAGAACCAGTAACCTTGGAGGGCTTACTGAACACCCAGCAGTGTATCAAGTTCTTTACACGTATAACCCATCTCAGATCAGGCTGCTACAACAGAACACCACAGACCGGGTGGCTGAATAGAAACATTTATTTCTCATAGATCTGAAGGCTGAGAAGTCCAAGATCAAGGAACAGGCAGATCTAAAGTCTGAAGTTTGGTAAGAACCTGCTTCCTAACTTGTCAACGGCCACCTTCTAGTTGGACCCTCAAACAGCAGAGCGTAGAGAAATGGGGCTTATGTCTCTTATAAGGGCACTAATCCCATTCAGGAGGTCTCTACCCTTAGGACCTAATCACCATCACCTCCAAATATCAATAACTTTAGGGGTTATGATGTCAACTCATGAAGTGGTGGGCTCAGGGGAGATGGGGGGGAATCACAAACATTTAGGGTATAGCATTACCTAGTCCTTCTCCATAGCATCTTTGAAGAAGTTACCCTTAGCATCTGCTCTATACTTTGTACACATTTTATACAGGCACAGAAAGGCTAGGTCATAGCCCAAGGTCATTATAAATGGTGAGCTGCAGAGAAGATTAAGGCTGTCTAATCCCCCCAAACAACTCTGTGATTGCACCCAGGTACCAAATCCTAGATGTGGGATGCTTCAAGAATCCAGACAGACAGTGATGCAGCCTTTCAACAATGGAAGGAGCCACAAAGGTGCCAAGGAGTGTAAAGATGCATGATGGAGGACGCAGTGGGCACGGTGTCTCAGGATCATATCACAAGCCCCTAGCAGAGTCTGCAACAGGAGAACGAGCAGGAGATTTCCTGGGAGGCACATGAATTTCCCAGGGTTAAAGACAGAGCTCTGACTGTGGAATACCCGGGTTTGACTCCTGGATGTGCTACTTGGCACTTACGAAACCTACACCCCAAATTTCCATATATGTAAAATAAGAATAATGAGAGTTCTCACTTCTTAGGGTCCTAAAGAAAAATAAAATGAGATAATCCATCTAGATGCTAACTACCCCACAGTGTATGTATTAAGTGTTGAATACACGTTAGCCTAGGGGCACCTGGGTGGTTTCTTTGATTAAGTATCTGACTCTCAGTTTTGGCTCAGGTCTTGATATCAAGGTCATGACATCAAGCCCCATGTGAGATCGAGCCCCATCGAGAGATTCTCTCTGTCTCTCTTTCTCTGCCCCTCCCCACTGCTCATCTGTGCTTACTCCCTCTCTCTCTCAAAAAAGAAAAAAAATACATGTCAGCCTAGGAAAAAATAGAAAGTGACTTTCACTGGGAGACCTAACAAATGAGTAATAGGGCTGAGTCACATCAACAGAGGAAAGAGTGGGGGGAAGAGGTGTAACACGCAAAGGAAAAGCAAGTGACAGTGTTCAGAGACAAGACTCAAGACTGGGTCCTGGCAGAGAAGGAGGGAGAGCAGGGAAGGATGAAGATTCCCATGGAAGGGTCAGCAAAGGCGTGCTCAGAAGGCACCCTGCAGGGTAGGCCAACAACAGAGGATCTTGGACGAAGCACAGTTTAAGTAGGGAGGTCATGTTCAGGTTTTTCCAGTAATTCAGGAGATAGATGGTGGTGGTATGGACTAAGGCAGGAGACATGGAGAGAAGTAGATGGATCCCGGATATGTCTAGGACTGGAAGAGTGAGGGAAGCATTACCATGACAACCAGGCTGTGGTTTGGGTAACAGGGAGTTGGAGGTACCTAAGAGAGAAGCCTACTGGGGAGATTCTGGGACACCGGTGAGACATCCGGGTGGAGACTCCACAGGGAGCAATGGACACCAGGCCAGAGCTCTGCAGAGGGGTCTGGGCAATTTGAGAATCACAGCAAATTTATGTCAGTTGCCTATCTCCATATTTGGAGATGTCTCCTTTTTTTGTTCCCATTTCTTTGCAAGGCAGCTCAGACTAAAAAAGTGCTTTCTCTAGCTTAAGATTTGGTTAATGAGATAGAACAAAACTATAAGAAAACTGTCAGGTCATCTTTTCTGCTGCCTGGGATGCAGATGTGATGGCTGGAACCCCAAGGATGCATTTTTGACCATGAAGTAGAAGTCAGGCTCTGAGGCTGTTGTGACAGAAGGATGAATGTTTGTATCCCTGATGGCTTTGTGGTGCTAGCAGCAGCCCCCAATGGCCCACCTCTGGAACTCATTGACCTATTACAAAAGAGATGCCTATAAAAGGAACTGAGGAAAAGCCAAGATGAGATTGTTGAATATGAAGAGGACTGATGTCCAAGGAAGGCCAGAGGTGTAGGTAGATGAGGCCCAGGTGAATTCCCTGAGCCAAAGACACTCCCTCTGTGTGTGTCCTAGTGTGGGGGAATGAGCAAAGAAGGGAGTTCAACATAAACCTCAGACCCCCTCAAGACAAATTTTTCAATGACAGTTAGAACCATTTTCCACATATGAAAACAAAATCCCATGATCCCTACCTATAGCCTTCTAAAGACACACTGAATAAAACCTATACCTTCAGCTTCAAGACAGGCCTTTTAAACTTTAAAAATGACATTCTTGTTCTCCTCTCCTCCTAGATGAATGCCTCTCAAACATTCACACCACTCAAATTCCAGATCCTTCCCCATGGTTGTTACCCTCTTCTAAAGGGACATTACCTTGTTAACATCCCCAGGTGGGCACAAGCTAAAGCAGGCTCATGAGTCTTGCAGCCCATCACCTCCCTGGATGAGCACTGTGCTCCTATTAATGTTGCCAGAGCGGGATGGGTTTCTCCAGGAGCTGATCACCCTTATGTTATGCTTGAAGCTTTCGTTAAGCCAGTTCATCCTTCAAGGACAAACATGTTGACATCCTTTTAAATGACACCCAACCTCTCTACAGAAGTGGGCAGAGAGATTAGATCCCAAAAGGCAGCTTGGAGATGTTCCCTGACCGTGTTGGGTTGGAAATCAATTTCAATCTCTCACCTATTATGTCAGAATGAAACAGCCCCTCAAATACAGCAGCCTCATTGACAAAGCGAATAACACGACACGTGACCCCCGCAACCCTCCAAAGTGGTCCCGGCTGCCTAACCTTCCTTGGGTGACAAAGACCACTGGCGTTAAAGTTTCAACAAGTGGCGCAGGGCAATAGAACAGTGAGCACCCTAAAAATACCTTCCAAATAACATTCACAGAAATGAGCAAAAACTCTAGAACTGTCTAGAGAGGCCTCACCAAAGAATGAAAAGACCACAGCTAATATGGGCTTCTTGAGAACAGCGGATGATGTCAGCGCTTCATCCAATGAGAATC
Organism: Spilogale gracilis; assembly: GCA_004023965.1. NCBI lineage: Eukaryota > Metazoa > Chordata > Mammalia > Carnivora > Mephitidae > Spilogale > Spilogale gracilis. The sequence goes on from PITA01009744.1 coordinate 18,843, forward strand.
ACCCAGGGACAGCAATCTTTAGCATAAGTTGTCTCAGCCAGCCTTCCTCCTGGGGCGGGGCTTGTCACCATGGCAACCCTTCCTAAGGGCTCCTGGTACCTACCCTCCCGTGCCCTGGACCATGCCAATGCACAGAAATGCGTGCTCAATGGCAGGATAGAATGATAAGAACCCAATACTGCATGCGAGGCAGAAAGCATGGGCACTCACGCTGTACCCTTGCCTATTAAATAGGCACCATTATGGGGCTCGGACCCTGCAGTGTTTTAGTGAAAGGGCTACACTTCGTCAGGTGGACTCATAAACACCTTTTCTTTTTCACTCCACTCCCGTGCAATCTGTTGCTTGCCAGAGTCACTCTCTTGCTGTCAATGCATGAAATCTTAGGAGATTCCAAAGCTTCTCTGGACTGGCCCATATAACTCAGGAGAAGAGCATCCGCTGAAGGTAATAAAGCTCCATATTCCATTCAACTGCAGCTTCTCCCCTCCTCCTCCCTGGGGAGGGTGGGCAGCTGCTTTAAACCTGGGTGTGGGTGGTGGAGGAACAGCGGGAGCCTGGGGGTCATTGTTATTGAGAGTGCTTCCCTCAAACAATGTCCTGCTTTGCACAGTCAGTGATATAGTGGTCTCTCTACTTCTGACCCCTCTGGTGTCCAGCAGAGAGAAAGTTCTGGAACCTGAGAGGCAGGTCCAGTTGTGATACGGTATTACTTCTCTGCAGGTAGAGGATGTCCAGAGTTGACTCTTGCCTTATGGGCCAGGTTACTGGGTTTTCCCATAGTTGCTCTCATTGGATACTTAGGATCCCTCCTCAGAGTCAAGACATTTCCTGCTGACATCTTCTAGCTCGCTCTCCCAACCTCTCGACTTCCGGCTGCCACCTCTCAGATTCTCATTAGGGGGACGTCTTTGTCCTTCCAGCCAGGATCCCTTTAATCCAGCTCCAAGCTACATCCCACATCAGGGCCTCTAGATGTCTCTAGAATATTTAGAACACACCCATCTTTGCCCTGACTTCTAGAAAGTTGCAGTTGGGGCAGTGCCAACCACAGCACGGCACCATCAGCCCTCTCTGGCTGGAAATTACATGCTAGTCCTCGTGTTTCCCACTACTGGGGACATGGGTCAGATTCTTCCAGAGTGAAACATCTCCCACTTTGCTATTGTGAGGAGGAACTGAGGGGGTAACCATGGGAACCCAATAGTTTCTCCCAAAGAAAAGCTATGGCACCCCCCACCTGTCAATCCTCAGGAAGCATTGTTGGGCCAACTACCTTCACAGTCTTTAAGCATCTTTGCTTAACCCAGCATCTCACTTCGGGATGGGAAGGCATTTTATAAACTGTGAAGCGTGCCACATGTAATAATTATCACAGCAGCTAACATTTCGGAGCAATACCTACATGCCAGGCTCCATGCCAGGAGTTTTGTATCTGTTACTAAATCCCTGAAAAAAAATCCCATGAGCTAGGGCCCATTGTTATCTCTATTCAACAAGGTCAGCTATTATCTCGAAGTGCTTGTTGACTCAGAATTGCTTTTCGATGGCTTCTCCATGGTTCAGATTCAGCCCCGAGGAACTATAAGAAAAAGTCTGGGGATGGCTCAGTCATTAAGCCTCTGCCTTCAGCTCAGGTCATGGTCCCAGAGTCCCGGGATCAAGCCCCACATCGGGCTCCCTGTTCAGCAGGAAGCCTGCTTCTCCCTGTCTCACTCCCCCTGCTTGTGTTCCCTCTCTAGCTGTGTTCCTCTCTGTCAAATAAATAAATAAAATCTTTAAAAAAAAAAGAAAAGAAAAGAAAAGAAAAAATTTGGTGTTGAAGACCACATTTCAATCTGATTGAAATACTTTCTTCTGCACATTCCCAAAGTTCCCCATGCCAGGCTGCAGAATTTCTTTATCCTGTCCACTCGTCTCTCAGGGATCTGAAATTTGTCTCTGCTCTTTTGTGTCCGGAACACAGATGGGAAATACTAGATCATTGACCACACCAATAAAGTAATAAAAACTTACATGGATGGAGCATTTACCAGGAAGCGGATGCTGTTCTAACATCTTTACCTGCATGATCTCATTTAATCATCATGACAACCCCATGAGGTATGTCCTGGGATCAACCCCATTTTGCACATTAAAAAAAAAAAAGAAAGAAAGAAAAGCCTTGAGGTTCAAAGTAGTTCAGTAACTTGCCCAAAGTCACACAGCTCAGAGCAGCAGACTCAGGATACAAAATGGCAACTTCCAGATTTCAAAACATGTGTTCTTAACACATGTATAGTGCTGGTACAAGTGTCATGGTCTCTAAAGCTGTTGAGAATAAAATGAAGGGCTGCTGGCCCCCTGGGCATGGCTGGGACCAGACAGGGGGAGCTGGGGCACTGGGGACCAGGGGAGGGAGGGGCAGCAACAAGCAGCAGCTACACTAACTGACCAGGAAGAGAAGTAGTCAAGACATGGCGGCCACATCAGCTAGACCCACAGCCCAAAGGCCTCTGCTGAAGCCAGGGCAGCTTCCTCCTGCTAGCCACAGCTCACCCCCAGACACTGGGTGCCAGAAATTAACTGATGGAACCTATGTCACACAGGATTTGAAGTTACTAGCTACTTGACCACGGACAAGCCACATATTCACTTTGAGCCCCAGTTTCCATTAAGCCAAAATGTCTCAGGGATAATGAAGTTAAAGAACCCATCTTCACCCAGGCCTTTGCATTTTTCATTTCTTCTGTGCCTATGAAATATGTGGTTACCGGCCCCACAGGCCCCAGAGGACCACAACCTGATTCCTATTTCCAGAAGCAGACCCCACATCTACATAGATGGGCTCGTCAGCTGAGTATTTGCTAGATGACGTGAACAGATAAACAGTCAACAGTGAAGAAACACCCAGAAAAAAAAATCATCGATCTGGTTAAATGACTACTCCACTTCCCAATCTGTAGGAGAAATCACCTCGATGACAACCATACTTCACCCAAAACCTCTTGCAGGGGTTCTGGTCATTTATTCCTACCCGTCATTTCTTAAGGTTTCTGGAAATCTCCTTTCCCCAGCCTGCCACCTAACAGCCCTGGAAGGGGCCTTCATACCTCTGATATCATAAACAACGTGGCAGCCCAGTCACCCCCCGCCCCCCGGTTCCCATCACCTCTGCATCCTCAGATGAATCCCCGTTCATCTTTGTTGAGTCCAGAACAGCTGCTCTCCCCCACCTCATCCCCCTCCCATCTGAGCTACAAAACTGCCACCAAGGCAAATTGAGAATTCATGACAAAGAGTCAGGCTTCTGGGAGTTTCCAGACTATAACACAGTTTAGTCCCTATCATCCCTAGGATCCATGCAGCCCCAGATAAAACTGGCACAGTAACTGGGGATTCTCTTTTGTTTGGGATTGGACGTGCCCATGGAAGAGCCCACAAATGATGAAGTCCACAGGTGCGGTGACGTCACTAAGGATGTGATGAGAAAGCAAGACCAGGATGCTAAACAAAGCATCCACAGGGCCCAAGAGCCCCCTCTGTGATGCACTTGGGGCCTGCCTCACTGGCAAAAGGAGTATCCAGGGCTATACTTGAACTTACTCTAGTGATTCATCCAGTCCGCGAAGACGGTGGTCTTCATTAAATGCTAGTATTCTTAAGGACTGGACACAATTAGCTTGGCCAGCATTTCCACCTCAAGATAAAGTGTGTCCATCCAGTCTTTTCCTGAGAGGATCTTGGAGGAGAAAGAGGGAGCAGGACCTGGAAACCTGGGTCAGGAAAACGGACTTCTCCAGGGAGAAATGGGGGTGTCCCACAGGAGCTGGGTAGAAGTGAGAGGAAGAACATTTCCATCAGCAGCAACCCCCTAAGCTCAAGTAGCCAGGCCAGTCAGCCTAGAGAAAACCGAACACTTCCTCCCAATCCACTATCCCAGTCCAGTGTATTGATTTTTATGCATAACTACTGACCAGCTGCCTGCCTACTCAGAAGCACATTCTCAATTTCCAAGAAAAGAGTGCATTGTTAAGTCAGCCTGCATTTCATTCTGTCGCACCTTTAAAATGCCCAAGAATGGGCTGCCTGGGTGGCTTAGTCATTAAGTGTCTGCCTTCGGCTCGGGTCATGATCCCAGAGTCCTGGGATCGAGCCCCACATAGGGTTCCCTGCTCGGTGGGAAGCCTGCTTCTCCCGCTGTCACTCCCCCTGCTTCTCTTCCCTCTCTTGCTGTGTTTCTCTCTGTCAAATAAATAAATAAAATCTTAAAATAAAATAAAATGTCCAAGAAGTTAAATAAAATGTTTTTGTTTTTCACAACATGCAATGGAAAGGAGAAGGCGGGGCCATAATCGGCGCGCAGCAACCCTGCAAGCGAACGCAGGCATCCCCCAAGTGCTGTCAAATTTCACTAGCAGCAACAGCAACCACAGAAAGAAATCTTCAAATGAAAATAAAAGACTTAAGTAAGTCTCTGACATGAGTGTGGTGCTCTACTTGTTCCCAAACCACCACAGAACTGCTCCCGATTGAATGTGCGCAGCTGTAGGAAGGGAGTGGCGGTCCTCCCTGCCAGGTGGGAGTCACAGGTATAGAGAGGTTAAGCGGCCTGCATGTTGAAGAGGAAAACCCAGCTTTCAGCAAAGCAAATATCCTTATGGAGAGGTCTCGCTGTAGGATTTGGAGGCGGGTAGGGGCTGCTGCGGAGCTGCGGGCACAAGGTGATTTTCCTGCTTCAGGTCAGGCAGGATATCAGGGGGCTGCCTGGTGTGAAGGGGAACGTTTACTCCCTGGGTGCAGTGATTTGGCTTAGCGTCTTACATGCACAACACAGAAGCCATTCAACTGGGAAGGAAAACAAACTGTTGGTAAAAAATCAGGAGAATTCTCTTTTCTCAACTCAAAATGGACAGCTTTTGGGAATAAACCCAAAAAGATGTCCGTGAAAATTTGCTGAGGCTTGCTGCATATTTCAAGATCAGCCAGAATGAACTGCGGGTAAGTCTCTACTTAGTAACTAATTCATCCATTGGTCACCCTCAACAAGTTAGCATTCTCATCTGCCAGCCTATCAAGGAGGCACCTCTCTGTCTGGGCTCACATCTGGGTTGCCCTAAAAGAGTATATTTGCACAACACGTGGGCTCTCCAACCTTGCCGGGGCCACTGGCAGGATTCAAGCCACTGATGGGATATTCAAGTTAGCAGTTTTTCACAAATGTCTCCAGAGGGTCTCTCTGATTCTCTCAGTTTATATTTAAAGCCTATCATCCCCCACCCGCCCAAAACCACAGAAATTAACCAGATTGGGCACTTGAGAAGGTTTGTTATCAAATGAAACTTTGTTTGGTTATTTGAAGTCTCAAAGTTTCCATTACTTGCATTTTGGCTATAAGCGTTAACTTTTCTACCAAAGTGGCTTTGGTCTGGATCATCTTCCTGGAATTCAGATGGGATGATTAGTGTTTCCCTGATTAGAGCTATACTCACCCGGGCTGTGAGAAGGGAATGAAGCTATCATAACTTCCGCACGGTTATTCTTGTCCCTGGTCCTCTATTGTGCCTAATATCATAATCACATACATCTTCACTAATAAGTATCTGAATCAAAATCATTACTAGTCAAATTGGTCAGTGTCTTAGGCTGGATTCACTTTCCCCAAAGATTCTGAAATAAGGGGTTGGAGACAGACCCTCCCCTTGGAAGGTGTTCCCAGGAAACAACTGAGTGGGGAAGGGAGGGGACAGGGAGACAGCAAGGGGAGAAAAGCTAAGGAAGAGTAGAGTCATGAGCACGTGACCTTGGAGGGCCACCTGGGTTCAAAATAACCATGACCTTCCAAGTTGTCTTATGGAACATTTCTTAGAATGAGTCCATCGGGTGATACACATCTACCAAAGCAGGGGACTTATCTCCCCGCCCCCAAGCGAGGCAAGTCCCCAGGACCCCAGAGAAAACCCCCCAGGGAGCTGAGCCACACCTGTGAGGGCCTGGCGGGAGGGGTGTGATATCACCATCACACACAGGAACTCTCCATGTCCCTGCAGGGGAACTCAGAGTGGAGCTGGAGGGACATGAGGCACGTGTCAGCATCTCCTGCTGCCTACACTGGGATCACTGGTTCTTAGAATACATCTTCTGGAAGCGATCTTAGGAATTATTAGTTTCCTAGGGATGCTATACCAAATGACCACAAACAACTGAAATGTATTCTGTCACAGCTGTAGAGGCCAGACTGAACCCCAGGTGCTGGCAGGACCACACTTCGTCTGAAGGTTCCATGAGAGAATGCCTGCCTCCTCCCCTAGAATCTGGTGCCTCCAGGCAGGTGTCCTTTGGCTTGTGGCTGCGTGTCTCCTCTGTTGACCTCTGCCTTCCCACTGCCTCTGCCTCCTCCCTCTGTCTAATGTTTCTCTGCCCCGCTCTCATAAAGATGCTTGTCATTGTATTTAATGCCATCCAGGTAATCAGGACAATCTCACCGCAAGATCCTTCATTTAATTACAACTGCAAAGACCGTTCTTCCACCAAAAGAAATAATTCCCATCCAGTAAAATCAGCAGACATTTATTGAGAGCTTCCTCTGTGATGTGCGCCATCAATGTGTTAGCCAAAGTTGCTCACTAAATCCTCGAAACGGCCCTATCAGATAGACACAATTAGGATACCCGTGTTGACACATCCACATTCTACCTTACGAGCTATGGGCCTCTAGTTAACGACCTCTGCCTCCCAGAATGAACACAACTGATTGTTTTACTATGTGGACAAGGTTCACATAAGATAAGGAGAGAAACTGGACAGGATTAGTTTCGTGGCAGTGCCTCCTAAGAAGCTACACAGGGCTCCCCCATCAGGAGGACCCTGAACTTGGCCACTTGGTAGAACGCTCTGCTGTCTTGAGACCCTTAACTTTTGAACAAGGGACCCGGTTTTCATTCGGTATATCATGCAGCCGGTCCTGCCAGCAGATGGAAGATGCAAGCCGCCAATTTCTGATCCATAGAGTCACACAGATGCTGGACGACGCCATCGTGGAGATGTGAGAGACAGAATTCAAGTAAAGAGTTCCAATAAGCCCACTCTCTGCCACCATCCACAACATTCAGAGCAATGACAGCATCTCAGATTACAGCAAATTGCCTCCAGGGGCCAATCCTTTATGACCCCGGATTTTGGCCCAGGCCAGGGCGGGGCCGGGGGCGGGGGGGGGGGGCGCAGCCCAGAATCACTTGGCTGAAGAGTTTTGTGAAGAGACAGGTCCCCAGGTCCTCCTCGAAACACTGAATCCATATCTTTAAGGGTGTGACAGGGGTATGAATCTGGGGAAACACTTTCTTGATGATGAGTGGGGACCCTTACCCAAACAAGAGTTGTCTGGCCCCTGTCCATGGAGACTGTGCTGAAAAGGAACACAGTACTCTGTTAAATGGGAAGACAGTACTGGCATTGAAACTCAGTTGTAGGTGCTCAGCCCCAGAACTTTGTCCTGCCAGAAAGCCCTAGTGATGCTTCCCCGTCCCATCCCTAACATCATAAATATCCCCAAATCCCAAACACTGAACATCAGAGAAAATGACCCAGAAATGGAAAAGGAAAACAGACCCAAGGACACAGCTGGATTTAATCATCAGCCATCCGTCCCCCACCCTGCCTCACTACCACAAGTCACATGGACCCTCTGTCTCATCGTCCTATAGACCTTTTCCTCTCTTTGGGTGTCTTCATAATCATAACGGAGCAATAGATTAACAGAATCATGTTGTATGGATGAACAGAATCCTCTAAGGTCTCAAGAGACACCTGCATACAATAGAGAAGCAAAGGAAGCACGTGGAGGTCAAGGTCAGCCGGCACATTTCTCCTAAACCTACATCATCTCCTCCAACTCCTGTGTCCTTCTACCGCCCTGGATGTGCAGCCAGGTTTCTGAAGTTCTGTCTCCTTCCAGAAAAATGCAAACAATGTTTTAACACTCAGGGCCACCTGCTGTGGTTTTTTAATGTGATTTGAAACAGTGCTGTTCCAAATTACATGAATCATCTCTAAATTTAGAAGTCAGCTTCTAATACTCATTGCCTAGGCTGAATGGTAAATAATGTTTCCCAGTTTCCTTGCGGGAATCATTGCCAGGAAATCTTTTAAGTGGGTGCCTCACCATCCCGGAGAGGTGAGCACGGGACAGCTTGCTCCCTTTGGCAAAACAACCAAGGGTCTCATCAATTCTGCACAAAAATGGAAAGTGTCCCCCCCCCACACACACACCATGAGGAGCAGTGGCTCACAACTTGGAGGAGGTTATGGACGGGCTGTCTGTGTCCCCCCAGGATGTACATGTTAAAGACTTGATCTCCAATGTGAGGCTATCAGGAGGTGGGGCCTTTGGGAGGTGGTTAGGTTTTAGATGAAGTCACGAGGTGTTGCCCCCATGATGGGATTTGTGACCTTAAAAGAAGAGAAAGAGATCCAGAGCTCGCTTGCTCTCCACCAATTGGGAACATAGCATATCTACAAGCAGGGGAAAGAGCCCTCACCAAGAACCGGATTGGCTAGCACCATGATCTTGAACTTCCAGCCTCCAGAACCTTGAGCAGTAAATGTCTGTTATTTAAGCCCCCCAGTCCATGGCTGGCCAGGCTGACTGACAGAGAGGGAAGGGTGATGTTACACTGACTCTGGCCTTCCCTTCTTCCTCCACACTGCCCATTCTCCACAACACTCCCTGCAACTCCTACCTCCAACCCAGAAAGCTCAAAATTCCCAGCAAATACCTTGGGGGAAGGTGAAGTTTATAAAAGCCTCATAGAGGATTCCATTATTTCTCCCACCTCCTGACGATCAATGGTGTAAACCAATTTCTCCCTCTGCAGCTGCTGTTCATCTAGACCTAATACACTCACACACACACACAGACACACACACACGCACGCACGCACAACTACGCACAGTAACTCATGTTTCAAAGAAAAGGGTTTTCTTTTTGGTGATTTTATTTATTTTATTCCACACTACCCCCCTCCCCAACCGAGGTTGTGTAAATCCTTCACTTTTCAAGGGTTTGTTGTGGCACTCCGTGGATGCAGCCGGCATCTCTGGGGGATATGGTGGGGCTCTACCATGATGGGAATTTCATTTGGCTTATTACAGACCCCTGCCAGGTCCAGCAGTAAGCAAAGGAGGGGCTATCCCCATGGTGACCCCAGTTCCCTGAGCCTCTCCCGTTCGGTTTTCAACCTACAAAGCCACAGCCCCATGCCAGGGTTACCACTTCCCTAAAAGCCTACCACTCCCCACATTCCTGCCTTGACTTCAAGGTAACTGGAATCAATATAGCTCACCCTTATAAATAGGGACCCTGCAAAGATGATGAGTCCAAAGATTATCCAGGGTTGTTGTTGTAGTCTCAAAATCCATATCAAAACCCGTTTAGTGTCACTTTACTTCATGATAAATTCACCCCGTTGAATGACAGTGTATTGCAGTTCCCAGAAGGTTGTGAATGTTTTGTCCGAATGTATGGTTGGTGACATAATATAGTCCAACATGGGATTCCCATATTCTCTCCTTGTCAGGTCCAGACAAATCCTTGTACCTGACCCTTCCCATGTTAGAGGCTGGTTGGCCATCACTGGAAGACCACATGCACCTCAGGTTCTAGAAGACATCTCAGCCAGAGACACAGGGAGGGATTCTGCAGGCGCTCAAAGCCCCTTCCCAGCCTGCATCCCAAGAAATGCTCCCCACCTTAAATTTCTCTGTCTTTCTCATAAGCAATCTGATAACTCATTCCTTCAAGGATGGGCCAGCCTTGTTCTTTCCCACTTGGCCAATCTTCCACTCAGGTCCTAACTAGGAGCAGAAGCCCACCCTGAAAATCGAAAATACCGAAAAATTAATAAATGAGCAAAACGCACGCACTATGTGATACATGATTGATATGATGTGATGCTGGTAAGGTACAAGAGGGTACCTACTTAGATCACTTAGAATTCTTGCTATTAGATTTCCCATCCTTTTTTCTAGCCACTTACTTGGAACACCCTTAATCTATAACCAAAATCATTGGTCTCAGCTACCCAAATATGTCAGTTGCCACTCATGTTCTGTCCACGGGACTTGTTTCCTCCCTGTGACGGTTGACGGATGTCATTCTGTCCAGTGCCAGCCTTGCCTGATGAAGGCACTCGATTCGAAGGGTAGGACCAAGTCATGGTCCCCTTCTGGAGTAAGGTTAAGGCTAGTGCAGGCAGTGAGTAATGGGACCAAGTTAAGAAAGGGAACTTCTTCCAGAAAATCGCAGGAGAGGAGGTAAAGAACAAAACAAACAAACAAACAAAAAAAACCCAAGGAAACAAACACACACAAAAAACAAAAACAGAGAAACAAGCAGAAATAATCCAAGGTCCTAGTTAAGGAAGCCAGAAAGGGAGGTTGACATGGACTTCCAAACCACACGGGGCCAGAAGCAAGATTTGAAAGCCAGGGTCTGGAGCCAGGGACAAGACATGAAGGACACCAGGCTGACTGTGAGTCACGAGGACACTGCTGTCCACAGCGGGATTTCCCGCGCCAGTGTCTCCTATGGTAAGGTGTCATCATTACAAGGGCCACCTACAAAACACTCATCTGTCTGAGTCGGACTCAGCAGACAGCTATTGAGACTGCCCTCTGTTAGCACATGATGACCCTCTGCTTCCCACTTGCTAATGTACGCCCACATACGTGCACCCGGGCACACGCGGTGTCCTACGATTAACAGAGCTGGGACATGTCTCGCTGTCACACACTGTAATAACTGCCCTCTTCACCAAGGCAGACCTCCAGAGAAACCTCGCCATCCTTTTCCCCAAATCCTGGCCCCCTTCACCAAGCATACATAGGGGCAATGCCTCAGAGTGGCTCACCCTCTCTCCCGGGTCCTGGCCACATTCATCATGGAAATAATCAACATTCCTGTTCCCTGGGGCCTGGCCCTCCATCATTAACCTTGACAATGTCACCAGTGCTCTTCGTTCCAAGCCTGAATTAACAGGCTAAGCAGGCTCCGCCAGAGACCAGAGCGTTTGGACTATGACTTGGACTGGACACGCAGGGTCTGAACGAGACTGTGACCACGAGCCAGGGGGAGAGTTTGGGGGGAAATCAGAAATACAAAAAGAGAGGGTTTTTTTTATATGGCTGCTGTACCAATTTGATGTAGTAAAAACTTCCATAAATAATGTGGTCATTTGGGGTAATAGATGATTAAAAAAACCAAACAACTAAAACCGTAGAATCAAGGAAGAATGATTATCAAAATTATCCACTATCACAGAAAACTGAGGGACGGCTGGAGTAGCCCCTTAATTGTTATGCACCAGCCTTGGCCCTGGCTCTCTAACCATTTGAAAAAGCACACAAGTAATTTTTACTGTTGAGCTTTTACAGATAAGGAAAGGAGGCTCAGAAAGGTTAAGCAACTTGCCCTGGGTTGCACAGTCAGGAAATGGCCAAAGAGAGTTTTGAACCTAGGACTAATATACCAGCCAGAGCAATGCCCTCAGAGATGTTCCCATCCTGTGCCTGAAATCTGTGTGATGTTCCTGCAGCACAGGGAAACTGAGGAAGCAGGTGGAATTAAGGTTGGTAGTCAGCTCCCCTGGAGAGAGGAGCATTACCCTGAAGTCTCCTTGGGGGCCCCTTTGCAATCACAAGGGCCCTGAGATGTGGAAGAGAGGGGCAGAGAGTCAGCGCTGGGGTGCCGTGGTGGGAGCAGCCTCAGCCAACCATTGCTGGCTCTGAAGATAGGGGCAGGGAACATGAGCCGAGGGGTGCGGGCAGTGTCTGAAATCCGGGAGAGGCAAGGAAACTCTCCCCTAGAGCCTCCAGAAGGAACAGCCCTCCTGACACTGTGATTGAAGACCCATTCCAGACTTCTGACCTCCACAATGTTAAAATAATAAATTCGTGTTGTTTTAAGCTATTAAGTCGATGGCGATTTGTTACAGCAGCCATAGGACACTAATAGCACCGTGGAAGTCCGAAGTCTTGTTGTGTTCATTATGGGTACTGTTCATCTTCTAAGACTTCATAACAGATTCCCATTAACTTGGCAGCCTCAAAACTGTATGATTTTATTAGCTCTCAGTGGGTTTTTTTGTTTGTTTTTGCTTTTTGTTGTTGTTGTTGTTGTTGTTGTTGTTTTTAGGTCAGATGTCTGGATACGGCACGGGTGGGTTCTCTGCCCAGGATCCCACAAAGCCAAAATCAAGACCTTGGCTGGGTGTGTTCCTGCCTGGATGCCCTGGGAAAGAATCTCCCATCCAGTTCCTTTTGGTTGTTGGCTGAATTTCACGTTCGGGTAGGTGTAGGACTGAGCTTCTCACTTCCTTACTGGCTGGCAGTGCAAGTCATTCTCAGCTCCTAGAGGCTGCCTGCATCTCTGACCATGTAACTCCTCTTTCATCACAGCCAGCAACAGAGAGGTGGCCTTGCATGGAGTTGCTCTCAGTTCAGAAGGGGTGCAGAGCCTTTAAAGGGCTCACCTGATTAGGCCAGGCCCACCCTGATAGTCTTCCTATCACTTAAAGTCAATGGCTTTCACACCTGAATTATAGCTGCAAAATGCCTTTTGCCATATAAAGTAGCATAATCCTGGGAGTGCTATCGCATCACACTCGGGTCCTGTCCACATTCAAGAGGAGAGAAGTATGCACCAGAGAGTGGGGATCGTGGGGGGCCACCTTGAAATCTCACCTCCTACAATCACATTAGCGCAGAGCAGTAGTTATGATCATAAATTACTCCACTTTACCCTTACCCACCACCTACTATCATGAAGTCTATGGCCTTTCTTAAGTGAACCACAACAAACAAACAAACAAAAACTTAAAAAAACAAGTACCCAAACTCCTGGTGACCTGCCCTGCCTCCCAACTCCATTTCCCACCAGACCTCCCTCTGAGTTTTTTATCACTGTTCAGAGCATTACCCAAGCACCCAGATAGAAACCTAATAGTGTTAAGAGTTAAATTTATTGAGCACCAGGCACTGACCTAAGAAACATGCCTCTCCACAAATCTATGAGTTGGTATTAATACCACTCCAATTTTGCAGATGAGTAAACCGAGGGGTGGAGAGGTTAAGCAACACAATCACTCTTAATTATGGAGCAGGGCCAGGATGCAAAGGCAGGTCGTGTGACTCCACAGCCAAGTTCTTAACATGCTGCTAGCTTCTGAGCCTCTGACCAAGGCCCCCACAGGGAGAGGGGTGCCCGAGGGTGTTCATATGTGTGGATCAAGCTGTTGACTTCGCTAACTAGGGCAATTTCTCCAATGCGGATTCTTTTTTTCCTCTTTACAGAATAAATGAGTTCACAGAACGTTCTAACGAAGCCCCAGGGAAATTGGGGAGGGGGGACTTTTGACATACTCAGCCATTTCTCAAAAGCCAGTACTCAGAGAGTCCTCCGCCCCCTACCTCCCACTGTGTAAGTTTCCAGGCAAGAAAAGTACAGGGAGATCTGGTCACCCACTCTTAACAAAACACAAACCTCGCCATGAGCGTGCCGAAGAGGGAGCAGGGATTTTTGTGGGTAAACGATGTCTATGCCTCACCCACAAGCAGAAGGTGGGGACCAAGTGCTTTCTCCAGAAGGTGTGCTCTCATCCTCTTTCTTAGGACCCCTTGTGTACTTAATCCACATAGAATATATTTATAAATTCATCTTGAGCTTTGCAGGGTCCATCCTAGCACTGGTGAACTCCTGTCCCACCTGCTTCGGTTGCAGCTGGAGGCTTCCTGAAGGCAGTGGCTATGCCCCACTTTTCTTTTCTTTTTTTTTTTTTTTTTAAGATATTATTTATTTGACAGAGAGAAACATAGCGAGAGAGGGAACACAAGCAGGGGGAGTGAGAGAGGGAGAAGCAGGCTTCCCGCTGAGCAGGGAGCCCAATGTGGGACTCGATCCCGGGTCTCCGGGATCATGACCTGAGCTGAAGGCAGTTGCTCAACCAACTGAGCCACCCAGGCGCCCCTATGCCCCACTTTTCATCTTCCTCCCTATCAACCTTAATAAAAATTTCATTGCTACATATTCTTCTTTTTAGAAAGATTTTATTTATATGAGAGAGAGACACACACACACAGAGAACACGAGCAGAGGGAGAGGAAGAGGCAGACTCCCTGTTCAGCACGGGGCTCCATCCCAGGATCCTGAGATCACAACCTGAGCTGAAGGCAGACGCTTAACTGACTGAGCCACTCAGGCGCCCTAGTAGATTGATATTCTTCTGAAGGGTCACAGGCCCTCCACTGCTGCATACCCTGCTTTAGGCGACTATGATCACATCTATCCAGAAAGAACCATCTGATTGCTCTGTGGGGTCCCAGAGCCAATGAACCTAAGATTCCACTCTCCTGCTACATACTCTCCATTCTTAGGCAACAGCTATGAGAGCATCTCAGTCTGGTGAGAACCATTGAGGTCTTAATGTGATTTTGATGCTACAAATGATGATTACTTTATTCCACATCAGCAGATCTTATGTAGAGTTGGGGCAGAAACACAAAGGGGTGGGTGGCGTTCTTCTGGCACACTTTCCCCCTAAACTACACATGTTTTCTTCTCCCATTATTCCCAATACAACTCAGTATGGGAAATTGACACAGATAGGGTCACCATTTGTAAAAATTTGTAAGTGATTCTGAGTCATTCTCTGCCAACCTTCCCCAGCCTCATACACCCACGCTACCAAGTTCCTTATTTTAAAATCATGCTGAAGATCTTTGTTAACCAACAAGGAGAGAGCCCACACTTCCTTCCTGCAAAGCTCAGATTGGAAATTAATCCAGGTTGTATCAATCTGCACAGAACAGTCTGGAGGAAAACAGTTGAATTTGCTTCATCTGAAATGACTTTTGAAAATGGAGCACTGGGTGTGGGGCATAAACAATGAATCTTGGAACACAGAAAAAATAAAATAAATTATTAAAATAAATAAGTAAATAAAAATAAAGAAAATAAGCTTAGTTTGTTACTGGCATTCTGAATTCATTCAGTTGCTATTTTTTAAAAAGTCTCTCTTTTTTGAAAAATATTTATTTATTTATTTGACAGAAAGAAACACAGCTAGAGAGGGAACACAAGCAGGGGGACTGAGAGTGGGAAAAGCAGGCTTTCCGCTGAGCAGGAAGCCCAATGTGAGGCTCGATCCTGGGTCTCCAGGATCATAACCCGAGCCAAAAGCAATCGCTTAACCAACTGAGCCACCCAGACACCCTAAAAAGTCTCTTTGTCACATCAAATTGAATTGAACTTTTCAAAAGAAAGCTTATTTTTCAGGAGCATCTAAGTTTCCTGAGTTTAGCTAGTCTACCAGATAACTTTCCCACTTTCTTCTCTGAGTCCCAGACATTTAACATTTTAAAGATTTCTCAGATGTATCTTGTTAATCAAATTGGATGTGTTTGGCCCTCTGATGCTTCCTGGTGGCAGAGGCTGCTGGTTGCCTCCCATGATCCCTTCTCTCCTTCCTCCTTCCTGAGAACCAAAGTTCTCACTGCATTATCTGGAATGCACATGTAATATCCGGAGCTCTAGCTGTTACCTGGGAACATGAGGCATGGGTCACATACAAGTTTAATAACTTTAAGAAGCTGCCGTTCTAGCCCCAGACAACCATATTCAGACTGCCTTTACTCTATTCCCAAGACATAAGGTTCTAGTTTGTGTAAGCCACTCTAATGTTGCACTCTTCTTGTACAGCTGCCTGCTCTGATCAAATGTGCCTTCCAGCTTTGATATTCTAGAATTTCAATATCCTCTTCCTTATTTTATCCATGGCTTATCATCATCTATCGGGGGGGTGGGAATCAGTTCAGAGATGTTAAGTGTCTTGTCTGATATGTCTTAAGAACAGAACTTGGGTTTTCTCTCACATGTAGGTCTTTTGTTTACTGATGCCTCTTATAACAAGAAACGTCAAATGTCAACCTACAAACACGTGAGCATGCCATCAGGACAATAAATCCCCTTGTGTTTTTGCATTTGGTTTCTTAGACAAGTACCACTTTCTAAAAGCTGAATTATCACAGCATATCATGAAGTAGAATAGTACTCAATGGGATTTCCATCCATCATTCCTTTTTCTCTAAACTGGTATACATTGATCGCCCAGTCTAGAGCATTGTGACAATCAATAACTTTTTTCAGAGAAATTGTGTGTGAGACTGAAGAAATTAGCTTATTTTGTAGTGGAAAGAAACAAGATGTCAATCAAACCCCTTAAATCTAACCTCAAGTAAGTGTAGGTGTCAATACAAGAGAAATCTAAGTCATGGCTGCCAAAGTCGCTCTGATGGGAGACCAGTGCTCTCATGCCCGCTAAGCATGGAGATTACATTAAACACAGAATCCTCTCTCATACTGAAAACATCCTCCTCCCTTGTGAGACATCTCAGAGGACAGCTACTCCACCGAAGGGCTCTATCTCACCATAACGATACTCGATTTCGTATTCCAGGTCCTGATGACCACTGCCGAGTAACAAATCACCCCAAAAATTAGCAGCTTCGAACAGCCAGTTTATTTTGCTCACAGTTTTGCAGATCACAAATTCGGGAAAGGCTCACTTAGACGTTCCTGGCTCCTGTGGTGCAATCCGATGCAGGCTGGGGCTGCATGCATGTAAAGGATTGATTAGGCGGGACGTTCAAGATGGTGCATGTACATGGTTGATGCCAACAGCTACCTGGGGCTGTTGACCTGCATATTTGCATGTGGCTTCTCCATCAGGAGCGTCTTGGGGTAGGCAGACCTCCATGGCTTTCCTCCATGCAGTGATTCCAAGAGCCAAGCTCTTTCTACTTTGTGCTTCACTCAACACGGCTAGGCCATGTAGCCTTCTAAGTCACTCATGGCAGAGGAAACACCAGTGTTGGTGGAAAAGCTAACCATGTCTGCCACACACACTCTGCCCTTTCCTCCCCTCTTCAAAACTGTGATTGAGCGGTCATATTGAAATAGAATCAAAACCAGGGATGCTAACGTCAAGGCAACCTCGAAGATGGGAAAGAAGCCACAGGATTGGATTGGGGTAGCTAGAGGCAGATTGAAGGAGCAGGAGTTAATTAACCTTAATGTTCAATGTTTTTATGGGACTGTCCTCAAACCTATGATGGATAGAGAGCATGTCCTCTTCACGTGCTGCCTTCCTGACATACTTCTTCCATGGCAGCAGCAAAGACACACCCAAATTCTGAAGCTTGGGGGAAACTCTCCATTCACTGACCCACAAATTCCATTTTCCCTTCTACTTTGCAGCCTCACCCCTGTTTGAGAACACCCAAGTTCTAGCTGAACGCTTGGAGAGCTGAGGTCTAAGAATCAAGAGGGAGGAACATTAAGGGAATATGCAAGGAGGCCTTATTTTTCTTTTAAGACTTATTTATTTTAGAGAGACAGAGAGCAGTAGAGGAGGGAGGGGGAGAGGGAGGGGGAGAGAGAATCTGAAGCAGGCTCTGCATAGAACATGGAGACTGACACAGGGCTCAATCTCACAACCATGAGATCATGACCTGAGCCAAAACCAAGAGTCAGACGCTTAACTGACTGAGCCACACAGACACCTCATGGAGGCCTTATTTTAACACAGTGGAAGGTTAGCAAAAACGGAAGCCGATTGATGTCCCTCAGCAAATCCTCTTCGGAGGAACATCAGATCCCTCTTCTTTCCTGAGCCTGGGGCCTGCAGATTGCCTCAGATAATTCTGGGGCATAAAGGATCTTCAAGAGGACCTACTCCAATGCCTTACTCTGACAGATGAGAAATGTGAGGCTCAGAGTAGTTAGGTAGCTTTCTTGATATCATACAGCCAAGGAGTGGCAGAACACGACCATGAGCACAGGCATGGGGTATGCTCTAAAATACTAGTGTCCTCCTTTCCATTCCATCCCCCCGGGTCTGCCCAGTTCCGCAACACCAAACTGTCCTACCACATTCTGCAGAATCCGTCAACAGATTCCTAAAGGCTGAATTCAACTCACACATCGCCTTCCTGTTCATATCCCCGGCAAGCAGACAAATCATGGATCCTGGGGACGCCAACTCTATCCCATTCTGGGGTCACTGGAAAGTCCTGAATTCAAACAAGGAATCAGCTAGATGGACTCTCCTTTTCCTAAAGCCCTAAGCCATTTGGTTTGGTTTAAGGTCCCGTTACATATTCAAGTTGATTTGGGCAGATGTGACTGTGATGGCTGCTGCCCAGGGGACACTCATATGTCCTGACCGTCTTCCAGGTGAACCAAAGATTGGAGAAGCAGTTACTAGAGCCCCCGTGGAATTAACAAGTCACCCAGTGGAACATGCACCACAGTTCCATTATGAATGCATCCACAAAGCTTTGAGAGAGGCTGGTAGGAAGGAAAACCTGCAGCTGTTTTTCAAGAAATTAATTTCTATCCCTGCAGTGATCAGTCCTGGTTAAGTGAGAGAATCAAATTATCTAAGTTACTTCTGCTGGGAAGGTCGGCTGCTCTGAATCCTGATGAAAAATAACACAATGGTGCTATTTAATTTAAAACCTCCGTCTGCTTCACTTATAATTCATAATGATTATGCTCTGCGTTTATGTAGTATCCAAGGATAGCAAAGAACTTTGCTAGCATAAATGATTCATCCTTGGGACCCTACAGAGAAGCAGCGCTGGGCTCGCTCTCTCCGTAGGGCCAGTGAATGGGTGGGACTGAGCCCACAAACCCAGATTCCCAAAGGGGCTCTTAGGACACAAGTCAACACTCCCTCTCTAGTTAGTTAGGACTTGGCATCAAGATGAGCCAGACTAATATATTACACAAACAGACATCATGATATTAGGCACATAAAAGAGATAAGGAGTTATGGCTTGCAAATGTAAATCAATGAAGACTGTGGGCTTCCAGCCATTTCTTTGAGAAATACGCTACTAGTGTTTCCAGCAGCCTGGCCAGCATATGGTAGCCTTCTCCAAGACAGTCTTAAATGTTGATCTAATAGGTTCGCACACGACACAGACAGAATGAGCCGTGTGCAAATAACAATCACACGTGCCCTGCACTTTACAGTTTACAAAGCACTTTTGCGTCTGCACCCTCATTGGCATTCCCCCTCTGTTTGCATCGTGTGCTACTGGGCCTTGCACTCCTAGCGGAAACTGCAACAACTGTTCACACCCCCTCCAGGCGAATCACCAGTGCCCAGCTGCCCTCGCCACACGACGTTCATGTGTGTGAATGCGGGAACCCCGCGAGACAGTGCTGGCTTCACTGCACTCAGTGACCAGTCACCAAGGACAAAGATACTAGCCATGCTGGCCCAGGAGTCAGGGACCAACTACTTCTCTCCTATGCTGATCCACAGAAGGAATTAATGATAGCGATGTCCATGCTTCATACGATCCCCACTTTGGCTCAGGTGATCTGTCAGTTCTAGCAAACACATTCACTACTAAGCCTGACCTGAGACTAACCACAGGAAAAAAACTGAGGCTTCAACTTGCCCAAGCTCAGAGTGGAGTAACGGGTAGAGCCACGCAGATCTGGCCGGATCTGCAGCCCACAGACTTCCCCAAGAAAACCAGGAGACGACGGACTCTAGGCACTGGTACTCCTTATGCGCTCCTGTCAGCCATGCACTCTCCTCCTGGGATCGCCACCTGTCAAAGCCCTGCCCAGTTCATGACAGACTTCTCAAATGCTGGGATGGCCAGATTAATAGGAGCATGATGTCAGAATAAGGGAGAACAGTTACTTTACGGTGTCTCTAAACATACTTGAAATATCATATCCAACCAACTAATGATCTTCCAGAACACATCCAGGGAAAGGGGACTAATCTAGCCAGGTTTGAACTCTTTGACTCAAGGAACAAAGACAAAAACAACCTGTAAGAGGAAGTGAGGTGAGACAGGCTGGGGATGTTCATCACCAACTTTGTGATGAGAGAAAGCATCCTTGTTCTGCAAGTGACAGAGGATCAGACTACGTTGGAAACAACAGGCAAGTGGGTGCAAATCTCTGCAAGCAAATTGACCTCTTGGGCCAATTGCTATTAATGGGACCCCATTAGCCCCTCTCCCTCGCATTGCTGTGATGGCCACAGGAGATAATGTGTGTAAATGCTTAGCTGGGTGTCTGAACATTGTAATCTTTTGGTCATTACAAGGTGGGGTTCTTGCCTTCAAGAGGGAGAAAGGGACAATAGTGAAAAATGAGATTTCTCCCCGGGACCAATTTCAGGCCAGCTATTTTGAAAGCAAAAACAAAACAGCCAGCCTCGCTGTGGGATAATGCATCTGATTCCTTTCCTGAATGCTCTTTCGCTGGGTGGAGGAGAGGCCCAGATTACTATGAAAGAATTTCTGGCTTTCTCACCCTTTAAATAATTGCACATTCCCTAGATGACAGAATCATTTGGTGTGAAAGTCTCTCCACACTGACTTGTCGCTGAAAGTTCTCTGCTCCAACTTCTGCCTAAAGTAGGCCATTTGGGGAGGGGGCAGCCAAGTGGGGGCAGGCTCTCCAAGCCACAGGACCCCAACAGATGGCTCAGGCTTCCAGGGCACACTGGCCAGAATCCAGCAAGCTTTTTGGATCTCACGTTTTAGGTCACAGCAACTCTGTTTCCTTATCTTAAAAAAAGGTGGGGGGGAGTAGGGAAGGCCCATGGAGAAAAGCAGCCAACAGAGCCTCTGTGCCCATGAAAAGCTGTTGCCATTATCCACAGGAAGGACAGAACAGTGATTGTGTGGGGGTAAGAGAGCTGCAGGCATCACGGCTGAGTGCCTCTGGTGCGTGGGAAGGACCCAGGCAATCTCCAAGCAAGGGAATGTACCCCTGGCAGGAGAAGGCTGCCCAGCCCATGACGGGGCCCCAGGCAGCAGAGACAGATGTCAGGACAAACTGGGGCATGGTCTGAAGGAGACATGGAAGCTGAGGGTCTGCCTATGAAAAAGGCATTTGTGTCCACACATCCCATCCCCCAGCCACAACAAACCGCTGGCTTGTCCCCCAAACACTCTGGCCCTTCCATTTCTTCTGCATGGAAGGCTTCAATCCTTTCCTTCCTGGCCCACCCACAAAGCTGTTACTCTTCGCATTAAGAAAAGCTCATAGATTTTCTCTTTTGTGAGACTTTCTTGGATCTCCAGGCAGAAGTAATCATTTCCTCATCTGTGATTCCATGACATTTTATCCATACTTTATCGATGGCACTAAGAATATTGTCTTAGAGATCATTATCTATGTGTCTGTATCTTCCATCAGACTGAAAGCTCTTCTAGGTCAAAGGCACAATTTCATTGTTTCTGTATCTTCAAGTTTAAATATAAAGCCTCTGTGTGATAACCCAATTACTTCTGCTTCCTCTTGCCTCACCCCCACTAGACTATAAACTCGATGTGAAGGCAGGAACTGTGTGTAGGCATATGCTTATCCCCAGAACCCAGCTTAGGCCATGGCATTTATTTTCTGAACAAATGGAGTGAATGGATGAATGGATGGAGGGATAGGCAGAGGTAGGGAGGGATGGGTAGATGGATGAATGTTTAAATGGATAGATGAATGGATGGATGGATGAGTGAGTGGGTGGGTGGGTGCACAGAGAGAGGGATGAATGGATGGGTGAATGGATGAATGGTTGGATGGATGGATGACTGGATGGATGGAGGAAGAATAGATGGATAGGTGAATGGGTGGATAGATACTTGATAGAGGTTGGGAGGGATGAGAGGATGAATGGATGTTCAAATGGATGGATGGATGGTTGGATGATGGAAGAGGGACAGATGGATGGATGGGTGGGTGAATGGTGGATGGATGCATGGATAGAGGGAGGGAGGGAGGGATGGATGGGTGGATAGATGGAGGAGGGATGGATAGATGGGTGAGTGGGTAGATGGGTGCATGGATAGAGGAAAGGATAGATGGGTAGGTAGATGGATGGATAATTGGATGGATAGAGGAGGGATGGATGGGTGAGTGGGTGAACAGTTGCATAGATAGAGGTAAGGATGGATGAGTGAATGAATGAATGAATGAATGAATGTTTAAATGGATGGATGGATGGTTGGATGGATGGATGATGGATGGATGGATGGATGGATGGATGGGTAGTAGGTGTATGGATACATGGATAGAGGGAGAGATGGATGGGTGGGTACATGGATGGATGGTTGGCTAGATGGAGGGAAGGAGGGATGGATGGGTGAGTGGGTGGATGGATGCACAGAGATGGGAGAGATGAATGAATGAATGAATGAATGAATGTTTAGATGGATGGCTGGCTGGATGAAGGAGGCATTACAAAAATAACACCAATAAAAGTGGAAAGAGGAAAAACTCACCACTAACACGTGGGACAAGGGTTGTGTATCCAGAAAGTCTCATGAAAGAGGTGCTATCTGAGGTGAATCTTTATAGCAAACTAGAATTTCAGCAGTTAGAGAAGAGTCTTACCCTCAGGAGACACCCTGAGGATAGAGGAGCAGGAGAGTGTATTCAGCGGCCGGGATTCCATAGCAGCTGGAGTGTAAGACAGATGTGATGTCATAGAGAACATAAGCTGGGAGGCCTCACACTTGTTACACAGGGTCTCAAATGTCCGATTAAGAAAATGGGAGTCTATCACGCACAAACCAATAGGAGACCCCCCAGGGATTTATTCCTTTGCCTTGTTTTAGTAGAGGTGCTCAGGCAAGGGGTGTTTTAAGAGTTAAGACAACACGTTAGGGGCGCCTGGGTGGCTCAGTTGGTTGGACAACTGCCTTCGGCTCAGGTCATGATCCCGGAGACCCGGGATCGAGTCCCACATGGGGCTCCCTGCTCAGTGGGAAGCCTGCTTCTCCCTCTCTCGCTCCCCCTGCTTGTGTTCCCTCTCTGGCTGTGTTTCTCTCTGTCAAATAAATAAAATGTTAAAAAAAAAAAAAAGACAACATGCTAGAAGCACTACAGCTGGAGAGACACTCCTATCTCCATGGGCACCCGAGATTTACCAAACCTCCCATGCCACCGGATGGGAAGTGAAAGTAAAGCAGGCCAACTCTGAAGGCCAAGGGAAGAGAGTGAAGCTCGGGCCACAGAGAGCTGCCGGCGAGTCTGCGCGCAGGCAGGGAACAGAAGCAGGGGGCAGCCAAGGTGAGCCTCACCTGCACTTCACCAGCAGGGCAGCCTGTCCAGCCCAGACCTGCAAGCTTCCACAGACCCCAGCCGGGAAAGATCACGTGCAGGACCCAATCTGGGTCAGGGCATTTGGATGCAGCCCATCTAGGCCACATCACGAAGCAGCAGCTTTTGTAATTTTCATTCCCTCTGGGAGGTGTCCGCTTCGGAAACCTGGCTCTGGGGCCCCCAGCGCGTGCACACGTACCCCCTGGCTCTGCATTCTCATTGCAATGTCACTGAGACTCCGTGTCACTTCAGGGGGCATTTGTTCCCTTCTGGGTAGGGAGGGACACCCAAAGCAAGGACGCCTTTCCAGAATGGATATACCCAAGGCCACACCTATACACCCCCTCCCACCTCTGGGACACCCCCTCACCACCACCGCTGCCGCCACCCTCCCCCTGCCCTGCACCACATGCTACTTGACCCAGTGGCCCCCCTCCTGTTGGAGACCACATGACCTCACCAAGGGAAGGAGGCTAGGGTTGTTGGTTGCAGTTCAGATGACAGATGAGGTAGCACAGAGAAGCTTCCAGAAGGGGGGGGCGGAGCCCCCTGCATGCTGGGCACAGTTCTCTCCCACTTTGATTTACTTCTTGCCTTTCCTCTCCTGTCCTCAGAAGGGTGGGCCCTGCTCTCTCCGTGCATCAGCTGGAGAGGGGGTGCAGAGAGTCAGCTGTATCTGCTGCCCCTCACCACCCAGTCCGGAATGTAGTTACCTCCATGGTGCCCACAAAAGAAAATGAAGAGGCAGCATTATTGCAGGGATTCTAATTACTGTATGCTAATTGGGCCACCTTCAGGCTTTGGGGCTGGTGTTGCTTCCCTGAGATGAGATGACAGAAGCCCTTGCAGTCGCCTTGCTCTACTTGTTCCTCTCACTGCTTGCAGAACATCTGTACAAGGCAGCACTCAGCACAGACCCCCAGGTGGGGAGGAACCACAAAGATGTCTGCCCATGGACAACCTGGTCCACATTCCATCAGACCCAGACACAAGTTTCTGACCAGAGTCCCCATATAGTGGGGCCCTTAGGGTCACTGAATGTGCGTAAGACATGCAAATTTTTTCTAGGAACATATATGCATTTATGGGGTAGGGTGGAAGGGAGGATTCAAAGCTGTCCTCGGTTTTTCAAGGAAACCCAAATATCCTTTTTCAAACATGAGAAAACCACTGTCCTAAAGGGGAAAGCACCTAATTGATCAAGAGTTCATTTTATTCTCTGCATACCCTCAGGGGAAGAAATAAAATAGCAAAAACCAAAAAAGGCAAGAAAAGAGAGGGAAGATAGAGATGGAGAGGGAAATTAGATCAAAGTCAGCAATCAAAGGATCAAAATTAATTTAGTCGACTCATTTAACTCTTACCAGGCTTGTCACCTCTTGGTTTAAATTCTAACCAATTAAAAAAAAAAACATTAAAGAAATCTTAAATTTCTTACTAGGGCTTCTCTACTGTCCTCCCAACTGGTCTACCTGTATCTGGGTTTTTAATCTATTTCTTTAATTTCCAAGCACAGAGAGCAGTTGAAAGAACTAAGCAGGGGACAGCTATGCCCCACCACACCTGGACTTGACAATGAACTTCATACTACACCCATTTTCCCTCATGGC
The DNA here is from genome assembly GCA_004023965.1 of Spilogale gracilis. NCBI lineage: Eukaryota > Metazoa > Chordata > Mammalia > Carnivora > Mephitidae > Spilogale > Spilogale gracilis. The sequence continues at coordinate 43,623 of PITA01009744.1, forward strand.
TACCCATCTCTCCAGCTTCTCCTTGTCTACCCCACCCACTCATCCCTTGTTCCTGCTGTTGGTCTGGGTATGTGTTTCTCTCCTGCATCTTTCCATCATATTGCCCACTTGGAAGGCAATAATCTTTTAGAAACACAAATCTGGTCATACCCCCAAACTGAAGCTCTTCCATGACCTCAGATGTGGCCCAGAAAGCCTTCCCTGGGCTCAAACTGGGACAGCTCCCTTTACAAATGATGAAGACAATGTTCACTGTGTGTACAGGTTTCAGAGAAACATGGCTGTGAAGTGTACTGGCTCCACCTCATTAATCCCAAGTACACAGAAATGCTTTTGAAAAAAAAAAGTTACATATGCAGCACATACTAATACCATCTACACGGTAGATAAAGAATCTTTTCAATGAGAACCTCCACTGATGAAAAGGTAATGTTTTGACTTCAGTTGGGGTCCCCTGTTGTGTTACAGACTAAATATGAAAATTCTTCATGGCTGCTAGAAAGTCAGATACTTCGGATTTGATGGGGAAAAAAAATAAAATAGCCTCCGCCTTGCTGTTGTTTTTAATAGACTCTGAATTCAACACGTTCATCCTGCCAAGCAGTGCTGCATCGGGGAGAAACAAAATGTATGACTCCAAGGCCATTATCAAATTGAGACCAGAATAGGCATCTGCCCCGGAGGCTTCAATATGAGGGTCAGAGATTCACATCTTACAGACGATGCTTCATCAGGCTGATGCTGACACTGAGGATACAATGTGATACAACTTTTGATTAGAGATATATTAACAGATAAGAGCATCTTGCAGGACTGGGCTGGCATGGCACTTTGTTATTGTTATTATTGAGAGAACACGGGGGAAAGAAGTCCCTCCAACAGATTCTCTATGCACTGCTGCAAATCAGCCCCTACAATGCCTGAACTCCTCCACAGAGGCTGTGTATCTGGCCAGTCCCCTGGGGTTCCCATCCATGCCCCTTGGGCACATAGAAGAGAGACAGATTGTGCCCGACAGCCATGGAGAAGATGGCAACTGAATCTGGCTGGAAGGAATAGGGATTAGTTCTGCCAGTGGTTCTACAGGGTCAGCGATTGGCCTTGACTCACTGTTTGGGTGAGACTTTGGGGCACCTGCCCGTCCACGGTCCTCGCAGCCACTGTGCAAGGATCATGTTCCTGCTTCCATGTACTCTGGACAAAGTGAAAGCCTCTGTGTGCTATGGAAAGCCAATGGCCTGCCTACACTCATCCACTCTTCCTTTCTTCTTGCTAGAACCCCAACTTTTTAAAAATAATTTGTTTTATTTTTTCAGTGTTCTAAGATTGTTTATGCCCCACACCCAGTGCTCCATGCAATACATGCCCTCCTTAATACCCACCACCAGGCTCAGCCATTCCCCACCCCCTCCCTTCCAGAACCCTCAGTTCATTTCTCAGAGTCCATAGTCTCTCATGCTTCATCTCCCTCTCTGATTTACCCCAGTTCACATTTCCTTTCCTTCTCCTACTGTCCTCCATGTCACTCCTTATGCTCCACAAGTAAGTGAAACCATATGATAGTTGAATTGCTCTGCTTGCCTTATTTCACTCCGCATAATCTTCTCCAGTCCTGTCCATGTTGCTACAAAAGTTGAGTATTCATCCTTTCTGATGGAGGCATAATATTCCATTGTATGTATGGACCATATCTTTTTTATCCATTTATTTGTCTTTTGAAGGGCACCTTGGCTCTTTCCACAGTTTAGCAACTGTGGCCATTGCTGCTATGAACATTGGAGTACATATGGCCCTTCTTTTCACTGCATCTGTATCTTTGGGATAAATACCAAGTAGTGCAATTGCAGAGTCAAAGAGTAGCTCTATTTTTAATTTTTTAAGGAATCTCCATGTTGTTTTCCAAAGTGGCTGCACCAACTTCCATTCCCACCAACAGTGTAAAGGGTAGAACCCCAACTTTAAATGAGGAGACATGTCGGCTCCAAGAGTTGGATTATGATTGACTGAGGCCCATAAATGCTATCCGATTCTTTTTTGCCAGTTACATAATTTCCTAGATTCCTCTGCTGAGCATAGTCTCAAGGCCCTATATGGGCAAAGAAATGAAAGAGAAGGGTGTAAGGGAGGCTCCGTGGAATGATTAGCCTCTATGAGAAAAGGAGACCCTTTGCTTTTCCACCTGTCCCTTTGTCCTGCCTTGAGCACAGGGAATGAGGACCTGGTGCTTGGAGCGGCAGCATTGCATCTTGAGGTCCTGAAAGGACTGCCCTGAGAAGGAAAAACGGTCATGCAGAGAGTAGTACAGCAAACAGATGGAAGGGGTCAGAGTCCCTGATGGCAGCCAGCAGCTGCACCAACCCTGGAACTAATATCGACTTGTTCCAAGAGAAAGTTAATTATATATACAGCTTGAGTTGCTGCTTCCCGGGTTTTGTTCCTTGCAGCCCAAAGCATTTCTACCCAACGAAGTCACTAAGCTCGAATCCAGGGCACTGAGAGTTCTGTGTCAGCATTTTGCACTAGAGTCTTCCTGTGCTCTCCTGTACCTGGCTCTCCTTGCCTCTGGGGGCATGGCAGGACTCCTCTTCCCTGCTGCTTCGGTGTTAGATAATGCCATGTGACTACACTGCCCATTCAGTGAAGGCAAAAGAGGCATAAGTCATGCAGAGTCCAAGTATTTTACTGTGGGCATGAGATTCTTGGTATTGTTTCCTAGAGTGGCAAACAAGGACGACAATGTTCTAGCACCAGCCTAGGTCACCAAGGGACTAAGGGGCAGGACCTTTGGCCAATGTACATGGGACATTCAGCATGAATTAGAAACCCAATTCTTGTCGTGGGAAGCTAGTGAGATTTGGGGGTTGGTTGACATCTTGGCATGCCCTAGCTATGCTGAACAATACATAGAGTTGTCAGTCAATTATTCTTTTAAAAAGGCACTCTGGGGGCGCCTGGGTAGCTCAGTTGGTTAAGCATCTGCCTTCGACTCAGGTCATGATCCTGGGGTCCTGGGATGAAGACCTGCATGGGGATCCCTGCTTAGCTGGGAGCCTGCTTCTCCCTCTCCCTCTGCTGCTCCGCCTGCTTCTGCTCTCCCACTCTCTCTGTCAAATCAATAAAATCTTAAAAAATAAATAAAGAGGCGGTCTGATAGGAGTTACATAGGATCTCAGTACGGCAGACATGTTGATTCACCAACAAGGCTAGTCAGTAGGCATCATCCCTTTCTTCATCGCTAACCAAACTGCAATATTCAAAGTTGCAATCTTTGCCAACCCAGGGCATGGCCGACACAGAAGGTACCTCACCACGCAGGATGGCTGTCTCAGGACACTCACTTCCTCAGATTCTCTTGTTGGGCTTGTGGCTAATAAGACACAATGGAAAATGTGCACGTTAAGAGGTATGTAATAGTTTCCTAGGGCTGTTAGATTACAGCCTGGGGGGCTGAAAAGACAGGAATGTATTGCCTGGAGTTCTGGAGCCTAGAAGTCCCAAATCAAGGTGTCCACAGCATTGATTCCTTCTGAGGGCTGTGAGGGAAGGATCTGTTCCAGAACTTTGTTCTTGGCTTATAGAAGGCCATCTCCTTCTTGTGTTCTCACATCACTTTCCCTATGTGCACATTGGTCTCCGTGTCCAAATCGCCTCTTTTTATAAGGACACAGGCCTATTGGATGAGGGTCCACCCTAATGAATTCATTCTAACTTCATTATCTCTGTAACAACCCTATCTCCAAATAAGGTCACATTTGGAGTTACTTTGGGTTAAGATTCCAACTTTTTTTTTTTTCAGGCACACAATTCAACCCATAACAGTTTTTTAGTTCTGTTTTGTTCTACCTTTGGTTTTGGTTTTAGCTTATATTACTCATCCTCTTCTTTAGGTTTGGAATGCTGGTGTGCAGATGTCATGTATGGAGTTAAGTCTTGTGAATGTGAGGAAGAAGAACAAAACTCACAGAGATGCCCCAAAAGAAAATAATAAAAATAAAAATAAAAATAAAAATAAAAATAAAAATAAAAATAAAAATAAAAATAAAAATAAAAATAAAAATAAAAATAAAAATAAAAATAAAAATAAAAATAAAAATAAAAATAAAAATAAAAATAAAAATAAAAATAAAAATAAAAAAACTATGCCCCCAGGAGTAACATGCAACACTCTGGAACCACCAACCTTCAGACTTCTTGTTACATAAGCCATGATTGTTCTTATACTTAAAGCTACCATTAGCTCAAACATCTATTAGTTTAGCTACCTATGAACTTATACCAAGATTCAAGACCAGAAGTCCTAAGCCTACCGTCTCTGCCTCCAGCTTCATAGATATAACAGAGAAGTCGTTAAGTACTAGAGCTTCAACATCTGGTGTGCAAAGCCCACCCTGCTGACCTTTAATAGGCTTATATTATAAATGGGGTATCACATGATATACCGTCCAGGCATTTTCAAAAACTCAACAAAAAGTAATTTACTTATCGATCTCACAGTTAAATATCGAGTATCTCCTACTTGTTAGCACTGTGCTAGGTCTAGAAATTGTGTTCAAAAACAGATGGGGTCCCTGCCTTTGAACTTCTGATCCAGTAGGAAAGTTAATTAGATAAGCACACAGGTAACTACCAGACTGAAAAGTGAAAAATTAAATTTGGTGCAATTATTTAGGCACATAATAAACTCATAAGGAACTAATGAAATGCACTCATTGTTGTACAATGGATTTCCCATTGAACTCCATCATTATGTTCATGAAGACTTAGTCTCGGAACTTCTTCTTTTGAAGAAAAAGGATTCTCATTATAATTATATAATTTACTAGCCAAATTGGGCATATTTAGGAGTTAAAGGAGGCACTATTGATAACTGTCCTTGGATCAAGGCCATAAAGCAGAGATTACCCTAGACACTGGACATTTGGATACCCCAGTTATGGTGATACAGTCTAAAAAATAGGATGTTCAGAGCATGAAGATGAGGAGTCCTAAGTCAAAACTCCACAGGGATATCTCCTTTTGGAGGGCTAAGATAAAATGGTAAATGATTTATTTAACATGGCTGAGATTAAGAATTAGACATTGAGGGGTGCCTGGATGGCTTAGTTGGTTAAGCGGCTGCCTTCGGCTCAGGTCATGATCCCGGAGACCCAGGATCGAGCCCCACATCGGGCTCCCTGCTCGGCGGGAGGCCTGCTTCTCCCTCTCTCACCTCACTCCCCCTGCTTGTATTCCCTCTCTAGCCGTGTTTCTCTCTGTCAAATAAAATTTAAAAAAAAAGAATTAGACACTGAAAATAAAATAATTATAAATAAATAAAATAAAAATAATTATTTTTATTTTTCCTACAATGTAAGTATTTAGACAAAAACCCATGTTTCTGGTAGTTTAGAAAGCTTATTGGAAAGAAAAAGGAACAACTGATCTAGACAGCGTTTGAGGTACAATAATAGAGTGCTATGAGAACGATTGATTTGTGCTATACTAAGCTAGAAGGAAACCTCCTTCCCTGCTGTGGCTTGTAAATGAAATTGAAAGGCTGCTCCATATATTAAACGTGGCTAAAAATCTTGATCGGTAATTTTCTTCACAAAAAAACAAAAAGAATGAAAATGATCAGAAATTGATCCTAAATACTGAATACCCAGTACCAGGTGGCAGAAACACTTTGCAAGCAATAGTTTGAAAGTCACCAGTGCATTGGTCCAAATTGTGAGAAGATTTTTTAAATATATTCCATCATATTCTCTACTCATTTCTAAATCCGAGATGGTCAAGGATGTCTGAGATGATATTGTGCAAAGAAACATAGCTTATTTTTGCAAATGGCTTTAGGACCCTTTGATAGAACAGCGAGTTCTTAAAAAGAATCTTTTAAAGATACACTGTGTTGTGATTACTTCACCTTTATTTACCTCAGTGTTCTATTAAATTGAATAATCAGCATCTATATTTGTGATTTGGAGTCCATGAATGCTTCCCCCCACCTCACACCTGAAAATCTCTCTTCCTCCCTTCTCCTTCCCCGTGAAAATAGCAGCAAGTCTTGAAAAGCCCATATACATTCTCTACTTTGGGTGAAAGCCTAAATTCATTCTAGGACAGCTTCTTACCTTGCAAAAAAAATCTGGACATGTTATTTAATTTCTCTAAATCTCAATTCCACATGTGAAATAGGAGTGATAACAGCTACCTTGATTAAATGACAAAACGGCATGGAATTGACGCACAGTTCCTGACATTCAATAAGCCTCAATAAAGATGACAATTTAATCCTTAGACCCCTATCACCCTCCTTGCTCTCAAATTTTCAATTGACATCTGCTAGGGGTGAAAGCTAGGCTTCATTTCTGTTTAATACAAATTTCACTGGCTCTATCACATAAGTGAAGTGCACGACTTGCTCATTTAAATGACGAAGAATTAGAAAGAAAATGCACCAATGTAACCATCAAGAAATTCACATTCCTAGACTCCCAGAAACCTCTCACTCAAGCTGTCTCCTCAAAGGTAACCAATATACTGATTTCTATCACCACAGAGCCTGTTTTGTTCTGTTCAGAAATTCATACATTATCTATTCTTTTGTACCTGGCTTCTTTATTCAATATTACATGTCTGAGATTAATCCATTTTATTGATGTGGCAATAGCTCATTTTCATTCGTGGGAGTATTTTATTATATCAATATATCATGGCTGATTTTTCTTCTCTTGATGAAGATTTAGATTGTTTCCAATTTTGACTATTTTTTTAAATGCTACTATGGACACTCTTGTCTTTTGGGCACAGAATACATTTTTCCATTGAGTAACTTAGAACTGGGATTGTTGGCTCATACAGTTACTATGAGCTTGACTTTAATAGTTTTCATCAAAGAGTTTTTCAAAGGAGCTAACAATGTACACCTTTACTAGGACTGTGTGAGAAACCCAGTTCCTCCACTTTCCCCATGACTAATAGTGGGGGTTGTTGTTTTGTTGTTGTGTTGTTATAATGTATTTCAGCTCTTCTGGGTATATAGCCAATTGGTGTGTGATGGCATCCCACACAGTTTTAATGCCCATTTTTCTGATGACTAACAAAGTTGAGCACTTTTCATGTTTATTGGCCATTGTATGTACTCCATTTTGAAGTGCCCGTTCAAATTCTTCTGTCCACTTTCGTAGTATTTTCATCCTTTTTATTGATTTGTAGATCTTTACATATTCTGGATTTGAGTCCATCAGTTATGAGCCCTGCAAATATCTCTCCCACGCTGTGACTTGTCTTTGCTCTCACTTTCTGATGTCTTTTGATAAGGAGAATTTCCTTAATTTTATATAAGTCACTGTATCATTTCCCCCATTACAGTTAGTCATGTTTTGGGCTTAAAAAAAAATCTTTGCCGAGGTGCCTGGGTGGCTCAGTTGGTTAAGCGACTGCCTTCGGCTCAGGTCATGATCCTGGAGACCCAGGATTGAGCCCCACATTGGACTCTCTGCTCAGCCGGAAGCCTGCTTCTCCCTCTCTCGCTCCCCCTGCTTGTGTTCCCTCTCTGGCTGTGTTTCTCTCTGTCAAATAAATAAATAAAATCTTAAAAAAAAAATCTTTGCCTACCCCAAAGACATGAACAGACATTTCTCCAGAGAAGACATCCAAATGGCCAAGAGACATGTGAAAAAGTGCTCAACATCACTCAGCATCAGGGAAATACAAATCAAAACCACAGTGAGATACCACCTCACACTAGAATTGTCAGAAGGCCTAAAATTAACAAGTCAGGAAATGACAGATGTTGGGGAGGATGCAGGGAAATGGGGAACCCTCCTACTCTATTGGTGGGAATGCAAGCTGGTGCAGCCACTCTGGAGAACAGTATGGAGGTTCCTCAAAAAGTTGAAAATAGAGCTACCCTACAACCCAGGAGTTGCATTACTGGGTATTTAGCCTAAAGATACAATTTTAGTGATCCAAAGGGGCACAAGTACCCCAATGTTCACAGCAGCAATGTCCACAACAGTCAAACTATGGAAAGAGCCTAGATGTCCATCAACAGATGAATGGATAAAGAAGATGTGGCATATATATAATGGAATATTATGCAGCCATCTGATATGAGCAATTTGAGAAACAAGACAGAGGATCACAGGGGAAGGGAGGGAAAAACAAAACAAAATAAGTTGAACCCAGAGAGGGAGACAAACCATAAGAGACTCTTAGTCAACTGAGGAAACAAACTGAGGGTTGCTGGAGGACTCTTAGTCAACTGAGGAAACAAACTGAGGGTTGCTGGAGGAGAGTAGGATGGAAGGGATGGAGTGCCTAGGTGATGGACATTGAGGAGGGTATGTGCTATGGTGAGGGCTGTGAATTGTGTAAGATTGTTGAATCACAGACCTATACCCTTGAAACGATAATACGTTATACATTAATTTTTAAAAAATAGCAAAAAAAAAAAAGAGAGAGAAATATTTGCCTGCCTCTACCATGAAGGTATTCTCCCATGTTTCATTAAAAAAAATTATTGTTTACCTTTACTATTTAACCACAATTTTGTTTGGAAGATTTTTGGTATGGTAGAAGATGGTGTATTGGGGCGTTTGGGTGGCTCAAGTCAGTTAGCTGTCTGCCTTTGGGTCAGGTCATGATCTCAGGATCCTGAAGTTGAGCCCCAGATCAGGCTCTCTGCTGAGTGGGGAGCCTGCTTCTCCTTCTCCCTGCTCCCCCTGCCTGGGCTCTCTCACACTCTGTCAAATAAATAAATAAAACAGTTTTTTAAAAAGATTACTTCTGTTTTTCTATATGGATAAATGACTGAACTGGCCCCAAACAGTAACATGACCTACTTTTTTCCACTTCACCTCAGAATCACCTCATCACACATCCAATGAGCATAGCTATGCCTCGCCTTTTCCTAATCTCCTTTCCTTTGTTTTATTTGATTTGCCTTGTACCCAAACTACATTATGATCATTACGGGAGATTTATAATGGTACATGAAAGTTTAAGTTATGAGCCCTGCAAATATCCTCTCAGTATCATCTTGGCTATACCTGGCCCCTTTGCATTTTCGTATGACTTTTATAAAAAGCTTTTCGAATTCCATGTAATTAGCCTGTGGAGATTTTGTAGGGGATGATATTAAAATTTAGACCAGTTTTAGAATTGATGCCTCTACTGTTCTGATGCATAAACATAATATATCCCTCAAGTGATTTAATCTTCTTTAGTTTCCTTCAGTGATGTTAGTCGTTTTCTAACATAGCAGCTAATTCATATTCTTTAAAAATTCATTTTTTGTTGTCATCACTAGAGAAATACAATTGTTTTTTACATGTGTTGCCTTCCCTGGGTCTAGTGGACCTGCTCAATTCACTTACTAATGTTCATAATTTATCTGGATAGACTGTTGGATTTGAAATCAATTATGTTATCTGTGAATAATGCCATTTTAATTCTTTCTTCCAGTCCTTATGTGTTTATTTTTCTTACCATATTGCAATGGCTAACAACCACAGTACAGTGTTGAATAAAAGTGGTGACAGTGTATATCTCATTCTTGATCTCAGAGGGAAAATTTTTAACAGTTCAACATCAAGTATTATATTAATTATACCTTTTTGTTATGATCTTTCTTAAAATATGTAACTATTTCTTATTTGTTATGAAATTCTAACTTCTAGTTCTTATCTATCAAGAATTTTTTCTTTTAGGGGCACCTGGGTGGCTCAGTCATTAAACATCTGCCTTCGGCTTAGGTCATAATCCCAGAGTCCTAGGATCAAGCCCTGTATCGGGCTTCTTGCTCAATTGGAATCCTGCTTCTCCCTCTCTCACTCCCCCTGCTCATGTTCCCTCTTTAGCTGTGTTTCTTTCCATCAAATAAATAAATAAAATCTTTTTTTTTAAGAATTTTTCCTTTTTTAGCATGCATAAAATTTTGTTATTTAATTGTATTAAATGCTTTTACTGTGTCTCCTGGAAAAGTTCTATCATTTTCCTCCTTTATTCTGCTAATGTGGTCAGTTGCCCTGACTGATTTTCCAATGTTAAGCTACCCTTGCATTCCTAAAATAAACCCATCTTAGCATGGTATACTATTCTTTTTATAAATTCCCATAATTGATTTGCTAAGATTTTTTAAAAATTTTAAATTTTATGTCCACAAAAGTTATTACACATTTCTTTCTTTCTTTCAGTATCATGAAAACAAATGATCACTAATTGTCCTTTCTTTTGGTAGCAAGATTATGCTGATTCCCTCTTTTCCCATTTCCTAGTAAAGACTGTGTAACAATGACACTGTTTCTTTTTCAAATGTTGGAAGATTTTACCACTGAAGCCATCTGGGCGTGGGGTTTTGTTTGTGGAAATATTTCTGATTAAAAATATTACTTCTGCATTAGAACTGGATATCTTCAAATTTATATTTCTTCCAGTTTCAAATTTTGTACATGGTGTTTTCTGAAACCTATTCCTTCCATCTAAATTTTCAAGTTTATTTACAAACTATTCATTATATCCTTAATGTCTAAAGGATCTTTTCATTCTTAATACTGACCATCCGTACTATCATTTTTGGTTCTTGAACAAGAGGAAGTTCCCTAGGTAGGTGTTTATCAGTTCTATCTATCTCTTACATATTCTGCTTTGGGATACACTTATTTCCTCTATTATACATTTTTAATTAACATGTACTCTTATCTATTGCTTCCATCCTTCTATGTTTGTGGCTTTAATCTGCCACAAAAACTTCTACTAAGATTTTCAGATGCATACCTGACTTTAAGTCTCTCTCGTATTCTTTTCTAATATACGTAGTCATTTCCCTCTACACATGACTTTAGCTGCTCCCACATTTTTGTTATATTTCATAATTACAATTTCATTAAAAATATCCTTCCAACCAAGCAGCTATAAAGGAGACTGGAAAAATTCTCTGTGAAGTAATACAATGTGATTTCCCGGATATATGGCTATGTTAAAAAACAAATGATAAAGGGAATATATATATGCTACTGTTTCTATGAGAAACATAAGTAAAGAAGAAGAGAGTTATGAGTGCCTTTCTTATATTTCCAAAAACACAGCAACAACTAAGGAAGGAAAAACTAGAAACTAACAAAAATTGCTTAGGTCCAAAAGATGGATTGGTAACTGGGAAAGTAAAAGGGAAGGAAAAGGCATTTCCTTAACTATATCTACTGTTAGCTTTTGTAGATACAGTAATGCTTTATATAGAAAAAATGAAATTAAGTCAACAAGGGTAAAAAATAAAAGTACTTGGGGCACCATGTCAGTGGAGTGTGCAACTCTTGATCTTGGGGTTGTGTGTCTGAGCCCCATGCTGGGTGTAGAGATTACTTAAAACATAATAAAATTTTTACAAAATAAAAAATAAAAATCCTTAAGCTGAATTCAACATAAACAAATGAACCTGTTTACTAAATGGATAACATAACAACACAGTGGGGGGAAAGAACAAATACAATAACTTTTGAAAGATTACTAAACTTTACATATTTGGTCTAAAGGAAACAAGAACTACAAATAAATCTTGGACTCTTTTTAAGAGATTTGTTGTTGATGAATTTGTTGTTGTGAATCAATTCTGAAATTACTGTGCATTTATTCTAGGATTAAGCCATTGAATAACCATATTGATATTTTGGGAGCTGGGATTTCACTGTGAGAGAAGGGACTAACAGATACAGAATGGGGGAAATTACAAATACAGAATTGGGGAAAACAGTCTTTTGAGTGGGTTAGAATTAAAAATATCACAGTAACTCATCAAAAGGCCCAGAAGCAATAACACACCCGTAGTAATTAGCCCACATAGCGTCCAAATCTTGGTTTCTAAATACCTTTTCCCAACAGAAAGAACTAGGGCTTTTCAAAGAAACAGGGTAGGGGAAGAACAGATATTCTAGAACATCTGTGAGTGTGTGTCCATCAGAAAGTAATTAAGTGCCCATCTCCCCAGGGATATAGCATGTCAAAGTGACAGAGGAGACCAACATATGAAAATACATAATAGGAAAAATAGATTATAACACAATGAATACAAAGGAATCTGTGAATCATACTGAGATAAAACATATAAATTATCTCCCAGCAGATTACATGTTAATTACAAAAAGGAAGAGGTTACTTTCACAGTGAAGAAATCTGATGGAAACCACCTTAATGAGGTGGTTAAAGTTAAACCAGTTACGATGGTACAAACTGACATCATATGACTCTACACCAGTAATAGTGAAAAAGACATGACATTGTTGGTGTACTATTCCAAAAATTCATGAAGAAACACTTAGATAAACCCACACTGAGAAACACTCTTCAAAGCAATTTGGTATGTGTGCTTCAAAAACGGTGATGTTGGGAAAAACAAAAACAAAAACGGTGATGTTGGGGCACCTGGATGGATCAGTTGGTTAAGCATCTGACTCTTGATTTTGGCTCAGGTCATGGTCACAGGGTCCTGGGATTGAGTCCGAGATTGGGCTCTCTGTTCAGCTAGGAGTATACTTGGGATTCTCTCTCTCCCCCTCCCTTTGCCCTTCATGCTTGCTTTCTCTCTCTCTCTCCCAAATTAATCAAACAATCTTCAAAATGGTAATGTCATGAAGATGAGGAAAGACTGAAAAATTGTTCCAGATTAAAGAAAACCCAATGCTGCACCTGATCCTGGACTGATCCTTGCCTGGGGAACAAAGCTGCTATAAAGGACAACATTGGCACAATTAGTGAAATTTGAACATGGACTATATATTAGATAATAATATTGAGCCAGTATTGAATTTTCTTAATCTTAGAGTGGTTATAAAAAACAATAGTGTTACTCCTAAGGAATGAATCTGAGTTATTTAGGGGTGAAGTGTTATGAGATCTTTAACTTAAGAAATGTTCCAGCAGAAATAGGAATTATATAAGAAAGATAAAGCAAACACAATATATGAGTCAGGTTCTCCAGAGAATCAGAACCAGTAAGACATTTATGATAAGGAATTGGCTTCCGAAACTGCGGAGGCTAGCAAGTCCAAAATCTGAAGTATGGTCCAGGCATTCTGCTTGGGAATTCCCTCTTGCTCAGGAAAGGAAATCTTTTTGCTCTCTTCAGATCTTCAGTTGATTAGATCAACCCACGTTATGGAGAGCAATCTACTTGACTCAAAGTTCACCAAATTTATTTTATTATTTTTCAAAGTTCACTAATTCAAATGTCACTCTCATCCAAAACACACTCCAAGTTGACACAAAATTAACACCATAAAAAAAATAACCATTGCATGGGGCAAAATCTTAAAAACTGGTGAATCAAGGCTAAACACTCACTTGAAAGGATACTGGGCTATTTTTGCAACTTTCTCTAGGTTAGATTTTTTTCCAAGAAAAAATATTTTCTAATACTCACTTGTATTTCTTCTCTGATTCAGAGATAATTTAGAAATCACATTATAATTTTCCAAATGTGAAATTTATACAGCTGTCTTATTATTGATTTTGAGCCACTCACAAATTCCTCAACAAGAAAAACAGAGGGAGTGGCTGGCCTAGTATGTTTTCCTTCCTTTTGGGATCTTGACCCCATGGCTTCCTTGGATTCCTCCAAATCCTTCAAAAAGCTTTTTTAGGGGGGAGGGGGTTTGTTCGATAAATTGGGTTTTGATATTTTAATCCATCTGTGATAGTTATTCTTGGCAGGAAGGATGGTCTGGGACAAGCTACTCCATCATAGCAGAATGTGAAAGTTGGGCTGGATCACATCTTGTTCCAGTAAGATGAACTAGCAGAAAGCAAGTCCCACAAGGGAAAAAGAATGTGCCACTCAGAATGTGACCCTGAGATCCCTTTTGAAGCAAAAAGAGCCTTCCTGTTTCTCTAAATCCCCAGAGGCAAGCATCTGCGGGGTCTCAACAAATGCATGGGGGGGCATGCCTGGGTGGCTGTCATTAGGCATCTGCCTTCAGCTTGGGTCATGATCTGGGGGTCCCGGGAGCAAGCCCCAAACTCACCTCCCTGCTTGGTGGGAGGCCTGCTTCTCCCTCTCTCCCTCCCCCTGCTGTGTTCCCTCTCTAGCTGTGTTTCTCTCTGTCAAATAAATAAATAAAATATTTTTAAATAAATACATACATACATAAATACATAAATAAATGCATGGTGATTTATGAATAAAGGAGAGAATCTGTCAGCCTGGCGTGCACACCTAGGTCACCAGGGATGACCCATTATATACCAGTAAGTCTTTCCAATCTGGAAAACACCAGCAGTCAACTGTAGGCCAACATTTAACCAAGAAGTACCTATCATCATGAATGATGGATTCCATGATAGTGATTCTACATGGGTTCAAAACATGGCCTCATCAGGGTGCCTGGGTGGCTCAGCTGGTTAAGCGACTGCCTTCGGCTCAGGTCATGATCCTGGAGACCGGGGATTGAGCCCCACATCGGGCTCCCTGCTCGGCAGGAAGCCTGCTTCTCCCTCTCTAACTCCCCCTGCTTGTGTTCCCTCTCTGGCTGTGTTTCTCTCTGTCAAATAAATAAAATCTTTAAAAAAAAAATGGCCTCATCAGCCTCACGTCAACATATGAGTCCTTCCCAATATACCTCCCTAAAATCACAGAATCTCTTTCCTGACCAAGTGTTGCTACCATGAGTCTACAATTCAGTTTTAGAGGAAAAGAGCCAATGTTATTCTTTTATTCTGTGCCAAACAGTGAAACACAGAAAATAGCCTATATATCCTTTGACAGAGGACTGGCCTGACAATTGAGTTTTACAACAATTTACTACTCACTTCCTTTAAATAATGACAGAAAAGATTTAATGTCATGACAAAGCGTCCCTGATAAGCTGTTAAGCGAAGTAAAGCAAATTCCAGTAAGTATATGGTGGCTGCATTTTTGTTTTTAAAAAAGGCTATATAGGGACATCTGGGGGGCTCAGTCAGCTAAGCATCTAACTCTTGATTTCAGCTCAGGTCAAGATCTCAGGGTTTTGATTGAGCCCTGCATTGGGCTCCATGCTTGGCATGGAGCCTGCTTAAGATTCTCTCTCCCTCTCTTTCCCTCTCAAAAAAAAAAAAAAAGAAAGAAAAAAAGAAGGCTACATATGTGCATAGCTAAGTTTCTGAAGAGATATCAAAATATTACTATCTTTTGACCATGAGATGATAGCTAATGAAAGTTTTATTCTTTGACTTGTCTACAATTAGAAATGTTTTATTAAAATGTTTCTACTTATGAATAGCAATTTTTAAAAGGTCTTGTTCAAAAAGTGGTGCTCTGTCATTTTCCATGGGAAGGAAGGAAAATGTCCATTTCTTGTAGCTTTGTGAGGGGAAATGCCTCTGCCTACTGCTCTAGAAGAGAAGGGGGAAGGCAGCATAGCCTAGGGATGAGAGGTTTATGAGGGCTCCTTCCAATCTCATCGATGATGGGTGATGGGGCCCTTAGCTGGCCACATTTCACTGTAAAGGACAAGAACTATAAGAACTAAGGAGAGAAACCCCAGCCAGACCAGGCTGCCCTGTTGAGCCCTGCCTGGAGGGAAGGAACAGGCCTCTGCTTCCAGAGGACAGGAAAAAGCCCTCTGGGGTGACTGGAGCTGCTAATTACCTACAGACACCATTAGCAATAACCTGATCCGTACACAGTGCAGGAATCAGGACCTGGCTAGTGGACAGCTACAGTTTGCTCCCTGCCACAATTGCTTAATGGACTAACCTGGGGGATATGGCTTTCCCTGGGCTTCTCTGTAGACGTGACCTGATATTATGGAAATGGCAGGGGTAGATGGCTTTGCATCAGGGACCTGGCCCTGAACATGCTCTCTTTGGAGGGGTCTGCTCCACAGGGACCGAGGAACAGCCCTCCTGAAGATGCTGGGTCAGTGTCAAAGGATCTCGATGACTCTTACTCACTTTCACCTTCTCCAGTTGCCCCCTACCCCCATAAAAGATCATCCCTTGCCAAGTTCCCATCGTGACTTGAGCAGCCAAACCTTTGGAACGAGGTAGACAGGACTGAATTCCACTTCTGTTTCTTACAGATGTGTGATCTTGGAGAAAGCAGCTAACTTCTCTGAACTTCACCTTGGCCACTCATACGGTCAAATAGTAATAGCTAACATTCATAGCTAACATGAGTAGGTACTAATCCGTTCAGTCCTCACACCAGCCCACAAGGTAGCTGGCGTGTACTCTGTCCACATCTTAGTGACAAGGGAGCTAAAACTCAGAGGGTTCTAGAATTTACCCCAATCCATGTCCTCAAAACTGAATGGTCTTCCACAAGCCTGCTCTCTTCATGCTAGGCTAAACTAGATTTCTTAATGAAAATAATGCTTTCTCTGGACCACTGTTGCAAAAATGAGAAAGATAATATCTGAGGAATATTATCTGACAGGGTCTCGCAGAAAATAATTCTCAATAAATGCTTGTTCATGCATTTGCTAATTCAAATGTAGACACGTATGCAGCAGGACAAAAAGATTCAAGAATCAGCCAGAAGGCAAGTTCTCATCAATCCAGACAAGGTGTCACTACACAGCCACATCTTTGGAACTGCCCTCTGCCCGGGAATTCCTTAGCAACATCTCTTTTTCTTTTTTTTTAAGATTTTATTTATTTATTGGACAGAGAGAAACATAGTGAGAGAGGGAACACAGCACGGGGAGTGAGAGAGGGAGAAGCAGGCTTTCCGCTGAGGAGGGAGCCCAATGCAGGGCTCGATCCCAGGTCTCCGCGATCATGACCTGAGCCAAAGGCAGTCACATAACCAACTGAGCCACCCAGGCGCCCCCCATAGTAACATCTCTTAAGATGAGAGGTTCTCCATCTGAAGTCCTGCGGAACAATATTTTTATATGTATATGGGTAGTGGTTGGGAAAGAAATAAAATAAAGCCAACTTTTTGAAGCCATGTTTGTAGCTTGCAAACAAGGGACCAGAGCAGCTCAGATCTCCCAAGGACATGTCCCTGGTTGGTGTCGGTCTATGCTGGTGACTCCAGGAGGCCCTCTGAGTGACCTTCACAGTGGCACCACCACCTCCTGTCCCTCCCAGTCATCCCCAGTCATGGGGCTCTGGAGCAGCAAACGTGAGGAGAGACAGGGAGGCAGTGAGGAGTTACTGGCAGTTAAGACCCACAAGAAGAAATGCATCCAAAGTCATTACCGCCCGACTAGAATGGCTCCATTGGAGAACCACTGACTGCTTTAGGTAGGACACCCTCCCCATTGGTTTCAGAAAGATAATCCAGACCAAAGCATCAGCCAAAATACACATGTCATATTTTAGTAGGCATGGTGATTCTGAGTGCTAAGGCTTTGTGATCGGGACAAAACCCTACATTTCAACCAAGTGTCTCTTCATCTCCCTGGTGGGTCCCCATGCCGGCACGTTTCCAACAGTTAAGAGCCTTTGGCTGCACTTGTGAACCATGGCTAATCAAGGTGACCAAAGCCACAAGGGAGTCACTCAGACCATTTGAGCTTCCACCTACAGGACCTTGATGTAGGCTCTCTTTGAAACTCCCTTTCAGGTCCTTTGTCCTGCACTCAGCGGAGGTTTCGAGGGGACAAGATCTGTAGTATCCCTTCCCTTGCCCGCAGTGATGACTCAGAAACAGGAAGGACAGATTGAAAGCTCAGCTCCCTCTATAATAAGCACCCCAGTCTTCAGAATAACTCCAGACTACATCATGCCAGTTGATTACCTGGACCAGATGAAAGCACCATGAATATAGGGGCAGAAATAGATCTAAAACCCAACAGAAAGAATGCAGCATTCAAAAGAGCCTCCTTACAAAACCTGCCCCTTGTTTAATCCTAGGCCAACAGGCTCTATATAGAGAATTTGACTTATGCCATCCCAGCAAATTTTACAAGAATCTCTGCAAGGTGGTTATCATCATCCCATTCTACAGATGAGTAAACTGAGACCCAGAGAGTTGGAGCTAAAAATGCCATGGTGGAATCCAAATGCGTCCAAGCATAGTGCCTTGTGTGTTGGTGAATTCTTATTAAGGGAATGTATCACCTGAAATTCATGCTTGTTCCCTAAAGCCTCACAGCCCCCAGATGCTGCCTTGTCCCAGGACTGAGGGCAGGCTCAAAGAAGGAGGCAGTGCAAGAGTTTGGGAAGCCAGAAGACATTAAGAATGTAGATGCCAAGTGGGCCAAAGCCAAGGTCAGACCTTCAGACACCAGTGGTACTGGCATGGTTCAAACAATCACTGTCCTTGGCACCAGGTCAAGGGTCAAGGGTAGAGCAAGCAGAAGTAGATGCAGGCTCTGAAAGAATCACTCTGTCAGAGGACAATCATTCCAATTTTCTCTATGTTCTCTTACTGTTTCTGAACTCACAGAGAGCACAGAAAAGGGTCAAGTCTAATATATTAAAATGATCATGATCCATTGGACGCCAACCCAGAGCTAATCCTTGCAGATAGTTGTATGCCTAGTTTTATGTGGTTATATTAATGAGGATCTTTTCTGTAACAGCTCACAGGTCACCAAATAAATCCCATGGCTCACTTCCGCAAGCAGTCCTGGTCCAAGGATTTGGGTTGTCCTGGTCTGAACCACATGCCCACTGCCTGGATTAATGACTACTGCATAGAAGTAAAATATGGTGATAGACTCAGCGTGGATTCCATCTCACCCCTTAACCTGAAGGGACAACATGTGTGATTAGCACCCCCAGCCCACTACAATCACAGGTGTTCTCTCCAAAGAACTAGGGTGCCGTCTGGGTTGACCAAACAGAAATACTCACTGCCAGGAGGAACGATGAACAGGGCCCTTTTCAGTCCTGGGCTCATGTATGAGACTCTAGTTAGCAGAGAAAGGTATAAATTCCTAAAGGCCTGAAAGCATCTGAAAATGTCACTAGGTTCCTCCTATTTTTTTTTTACTTTAAATTTATTTTATTTTTTCAGTGTTCCAAGATTAATTGCCCATGCCCTACACCCAGTGCTCCATGCAATAGGTGCCCTCAGTACCCACCACCAAGCTCTCCTATCCCCCCTCCCTCCAAGTCCCTCAGTTTGTTTCTGTGTCCAAAGTCTCACATGTTTTGCTTCTCTCCCTGAATTACCCTACTTACCATTTACTTTCCTTCCCCTACTGACCTCTATATTACCCCTTATGCACCACAAGTAAGTGAAACCATGTGATACTTGACTTTTTCTACTTGGCTTATTTCACTCAGCATAATCTCTTCCAATCCAGTCCATGTTGCTACAAAAGTTGGATATTCATCCTTTCTGATGGAGGTTTAGTATTCCATTGTATATATGTACCACATCTTCTTTATCCATTCATCTGTTGATGGGCACCTTGGCTCTTTCCACAGTTTAGCAATTGTGGCCATTGCTGCAATGAACATTGGGGTACCTATGGCCCTTCTTTTCACTATATCTGTATCATTGGGGTAAATGCCCAGTAGTTCAATTGCAGGGTCATGGGGTAGCTCTATTTTTAATTTTTTAAGGAATCTCCATACTGCTTTCCAAAGCGGCTGCACCAACTTGCATTCCCACCAACAGTGTAAAAGGGTTCCCCTTTCTCCACGGCCTCTCCAACACTTGTTGTTTCTTGACTTGTTAATTTTGGCCATTCTAACTGGTGTAAAGTGGTATCTCAGTGTGGTTTTGATTTGAATTTCCTGGATAGCTAGTGATGATGAACATTTTTCATGTGTCTGTTAGCCATTTGTATGTCTTCTATGGAGAAGTGCCTCTTCATGTCTCCTGCCCATTTTTTGATGTGTTCATCTTCTTTTTGGATGTTGAGTTTGAATAGTTCTTTATAGATCTTGGATACCAGCCCTTTGTCTGTAGTGTCATTTGTAAATATCCTCTCCCATTCTGTGGATTGCCTCTTTGTTTTGTTGACTGTTTCCTTTGCTGTACAGGAGCTTTTTATTTTGATGAAGTCCCAAAAGTTCATTTTTGCTTTTGTCTCCTTTGCCTTTGGAGATGTGTCTTGAAAGAAGTTGCTGTGGCCGATGTCAAAGAGGTTACTGCCTATGTTCTTTTTCAGGATTTTGATGGATTTCTGCCTCACATTGAGGTCTCTCATCCAGTTTAGTTTGCCTTTGTGTGTGGTGTAAGAGAATGGTCTAGTTTCATTCTTCTATATGTAGCTGTCCAATTTTCCCAGCACCATTTATTGAAGAGACTGTCTTTTTTCCACTGGATATTTTTTCCTGCTTTGTCGAAAATGATTTGACCATAGATTTGTGGGTCCATATCTGGACTCTCTACTCTGTTCCATTGGTCTATTTCTCTGTTTTTGTGCCAGTACCATGCTGTCTTGGTAATCACAGCTTTGTAATAAAGCCTGAAGTCAGGTAATGTGATGCCCCCAGCTTTGTTTTTCTTCTTCAGCAATTCCTTAGTGATTCGGGGTCTTTTTTGGTTCCGTATAAATTTTAGGATTGTTTGTTCCAACGCTTTGAGGAATGTTGGTGGAATTTTGATCGGAATGGCATTGAAAGTATAGATTGCCCTGGGCAGTATAGACATTCCTCAACCTCATAAAATCTATCTATGAAAAAGCCACAGCAAATATCATTCTCAATGGGGAAAAACTGACAGCCTTCCCTCTGAGATCCGGAACAAGACAAGGATGCCCACTCTCAACACTACTGTTCAGCATAGTGTTGGAAGTCCTAGCAACAGCAATCAGACAACAGAAAGAAATAAAAGGTATCCAGCTTGGCAAAGAGGAAGTCAAACTCTCTCTCTTTGCAGATGACATGATACTCTATGTGGAAAACCCAAAAGACTCTACCCCCAAACTACTAGAACTCATACAACAATTAGGTAATGTGGCAGGATACAAAATCAATGCACAGAAATCAGTTGCGTTCTTATACACTAACAATGAAATATAGAAAGGGAAATCAGAGAATCGGTTCTGTTTACTATAGCGCCAAAAACCATAAGATACTTAGGAATAAACCTAACCAAAGGACTCGAGGAACTACAGAACACTCATGAAAGAAATTGAAGAAGACACAAAAAGATGGAAGAGCATTCCATGCTCATGGATCAGAAGAATAAACATTGTTAAAATGTCTATACTGCCCTCCTATTTCTTTACTGGAGAATTTTCAATAGGATCTCCATGGACTCTGAAAAAGAAATTAATCTGTTTTGCTGGGAGTTAAGCTACCTTCTGTGACTTGAATCAACCTTTTCATGTTCAGGCTTTAACCATGCATTCCAAATAAATCGGTCAATATTCTGTTCCATAAATACCCTTTATACCTTCCCATCTCTGAGCTTTTTCACCGTGTGGTTGCCTCTCCCTAGAATAACATTCTTGGTTCTTCCTACATCTACCTGGCAGTGTCCTCCTTCACTAACCAGGAAGGTGGGACAGCAGGTTGCCTGACCCCTCCTTAGATGACAGCAGGTCATCTCTTGCAGAAAGCAACCCTAATTACAGCCCCCACTGCCCCCTACTTTCTACCCCCCTCTTCCCCCTGCCCTTGATATTCCGAGTGCCCAATGACTTAGCCCCATGGAGATCAGAGGATCTGTCCTGCAAAGCCAGTCCTCACTGTACCGGCCCATAACTTCTCTTCTGAAATCTCCAAGCAGTAGTTTATGCCACAGGCTGATTTGTTGATCAAAAACAAGATGCTGTACGTAAAGCCTCCACGCCAGACCTCTGCCATTTTCAGCAATCATAAATAATGGTCACCATTATTGTCCTTGTAACAGAGCTCATTTCCCCTGCTATGTGGGACAAACATTTGCTAAGTGAACAAATGAATGGAGATGCAAAATGAACAGAAGTGGACACAGTAAAAGGAACAGTGAAGATGTTCTCATATTGGAAGCTTAGCACAGATGTGTGTGCCTTATTTTCATTTTTAAATTTAAATCTTTTTTTTTTTTTAAATGAAAACCCTCCACCACTAGAAAGGACTTCCACTAGAGGCTTTACCCACTCCATGTGCCTATGTATTTCCATTTATCCATGGTGTCCTGTTTGTTCCGTGGAAAGGAACATCCTATCTTTTTCGGTCCATTTTTTCACAAAGTCACACAGAGCTTCAGGCTTCGTGAGAGCTACTGAGGCAGAAGAGAGGAAGAAGGAGGAGCTGGTGTTTGTGGTGACCCGAGGGGCTGGCCACCTGGGTGACTTGCTTCCAGAACCGGTACACAAACCCTAGCCTCGGCACCCCCCGGAGCCTCAGGTCCAGTGACAAGTATTCAAATTCACAAATGTCACAGTCCTCAAATGCCAAGGATCTAGTCTCCCCACAACGGGTTTGGCACAACACTGTGGATCTAACGAATGTCTAAAACATACTAGGTTATGCAATCGTTCTACTCCCACATTTCTATAGAAGGGACCAGTCACTGCTGGTAACTTTTTTTAAGAATTTATTTATCAGGGGCGCCTGGGTGGCTCAGTTGGTTAAGCCACTGCCTTCGGCTCAGGTCATGATCCCAGAGACCCGGGATCGAGTCCCATATCGGGCTCCCTGCTCGGCAGGAAGCCTGCTTCTCCCTCTCTCACTCCCCCTGCTTGTGTTTCCTCTCTCGCTGTGTTTCTCTCTGTCAAATAAATAAAATCTTAAAAAAGAAAAAAGAATTTATTTCTCAGAAGGAGAAAGAGGACGAACACATACAAAAGCAGGGGGGAGGGAGAAAGGGAGAAGGAGAAGCAGACTCCCCACTGAGCTAGGAGCCTGATGTGGGCTCGATCCCAGAACCCTGGGATCATGACCTGAGCCAAAGGCAGATATTTAACTGACTAAGCCACCCAGGCTCCCCCATGGTTTATATCTTGAATGAAATGTATGTGTGCATGTCATTTTAAATGTTAAATATATATTTACATGTGAATCATATAATTCATGATTTATATTTATGATTATCTAAAACATAATTATATTATTCCATTATTTATGTATTTATGTCTACATTGACATATTGTATAATGTGTTCCATAAATACATATTCATATGTAATCATATATATGATTTTATTTATCATATTTATCATCATTTATGTGATTTTTAAGTGATTTCTACCATGTTGGGATTTTATCTTAAAACCTCCCATTGTAGTTGGGTTAAAGATGGGCTCATCTCTCGCTCACATTCATAACTTTACCCAGGAGCAGATGAAAGGTAATGAAGCATCATGGAGGACACATAGAAGAGTTTCAACTCCCTCAAGAAAGCACGAACCATCCCTTCAAGCATCTGCATTTTCACTTCTGAATAGATGAGAATTAATTTTTGGTCTCCTCAGATCCCAAGCACCAGCCTTCAGTTAAGAGTCTGGGAACAGGAGAGCTCTGATGTGCTGTACTGTATTAAAGCACAGACGATCAGCCAGGTATCTGCTAAGCTCGGGTGGATTAACTCAATCTGCCACACTAACTTTTTACAAACTCCTTTCCTGATAATAACAGGGGAAGTAGACACAGGCTGGAAATTTTTGGCAGTCAAATTAGTTTTAACGTATGACTCACTTTTTTCTTTTCTTTCTAAACATAGAAAAAGGGGGAGGAGAAAGCAATCCCAAATCATTTAAAGGCTCTCTAAATAGGAAAGGCATAGACAGGAGCTGGCAGGCATGCCGGCATGCCCTACCTCTGAGGGCATGGTGGACCCAGGCTCTTTCCCCCAACGAAGTATCATCGTGCCCACAAATGGCCACCATGTTGGTTCTCATCAGTGGCCATCCCATTGTCCCCATCAACAAACACTCTGAGCAAGTCAGGGTGAAAAGATCCCTTGTTAGGAGGAAGAGGAATGATAATGAGGTGTGGATGAACCAAGATGCCTGTCATGATTCCTAGTTTCCTGCGGAGCATAAACTCCCCTGGAACTATGTAGAAGCTTACACAGCACCTGGTTTAAAAAAAAAAAAGTTGGGGGTGTCATGGGAGGCTGTTTTAGTCAATGCTGCAGCTTTAATCATTAATACGGAATAGAAGCAAGACACATGGGTCAGAGTCAGGCTCCAGCCCTGAGGTGGCACCTGTATACATTTCTTCATTTCCCTGTGCCTTAGCTTCCCTTTCAGGGCAGTGGGGGTCATGACACCTGTATCATGGTTTAGGTAAAGATTCACATTCAAAATTGTAAGAAAATGTATCTCAGTGGCTGACACACAGAGAGTCAATAAATCCCAGGTCATAACCCTACTGACATTATTTGTCAATTATCTCTAGGTTATAATGTACTGTATGGAACCAAATTATCTAGCTGGAGAATAAAAAATTGGGGGAAATGGGAGATTTGGCATCTTCTAGATGGAAAACAGCAGCCCCCAGCTACCTCCTTAGTTGGTGGACTTCGAGGCAGCCTTGGTCTCACTGGCTTCCCCAACGGAAGACACCAGACGCTGTGTGTTAGACAAAACATTATTCACACTGAATTCATGCTCACCAGTACCCTGAGGCAGAGGTGTCTACTTCTCTGATGGGAATTCAGATGAGTTTTGTGCTTCTCAGCACACAGATCTACAAAGGGTGGATTTGGAAACTTCATAAAATACACTACTCAAGTTCTTCTTTATTTTCCTATTTTCTTGCACTTCAAACAAGTCTGATAGGACAACCTGGCCCTCTTTTTTCCCAGGTTTCTAGCTGTTGGGGGTGCTTTCAGCTTCTCTTTTGATACACACACACACACACTCAACCCTACAAAAATACACAAAACCTAAAAAAATCTGTTAGCATATATGGTGTCCAACGTCACTGATAATCAGGGAAACACAGATGGAAACCACAATGAGATCAGCTCACACCTATGAGAATGGCTGTCTTCAAGAAGACAACAGGAGTTGGTGAGGACGTGGGGAAGAGGAAACCTTTGTACACCAGTAGTGAGATCCTAAACTGGTTTGGCCACTCTTCAAAAGATTAAAAATAGAACTGTCGTATGATTGAACAATCCTACTTCTGGGTACATAGTCAAAGGAAATTGAAAACAAAATAGCAAACTCCCATTTCACAGTATTATGCATAATAGCCACAACATGGAAACAACCCAAGGGTCTGTCAGTGGATAAATGGATAAAGATAGGATACATATATATTAGAATATTATTCAGCCATGGAGGGGGGGGAAAGCAATAGGAAATCCTGCCATTTGTGAAAACATAGATGAAACCTAAAGACATTATGCTAAGTGAGCTGAGACAGAGAAAGATAAATACTCTATGAAATCCCTTATCTGTGAAATAAAAAAAAAAGACTTGAAAAAAATCCAGAATGAAATAATGAACACCAGAAACTCAGAGGCTGGGGAAGGGGGGAGACGTCACTTAAGGGTACATTCTTGAGACGGGCAGATAAAATGATCCCCGGAGATCTAATACACAGTACAGTGATCATAGGCAACAGACCTGTTTTCCAAACAGTCTACTTGCTAAAAGATGAGATCTTTAATATTCCCAGCACAGGAACACATGACAATCTTGTGACGTGACAGAGGCATTAGCAAATATCATATTGCAATATAAAGTTATAAAATCAACATGTTGTATACCTTAAATCATGTTATGTGCCTATTGTATCTCAATTTTTAAAAAGCACATTAAGATCTAAAAATGTCTCTCCTGTTGCCACAGGATGCTGAATGTGGAAACAGCACAAAAAGCCACAGGAAAGCTCAGAGTATTGGGGTTCCCCCTTGACCCCCACTCCACCATGTAGGACTTCTCAGTGAGGTGAACATGCCTGAAGCCTGGAGCCCAGGAAAGAGCACCCTGGCTGGTTCCACGCAGCTGTGTCTTTATTCACACTCTCAGCCCGCTCCCCTGCGTGCCTTTCCCCACACGCTGTCATTCACCTGGTCAGTTTCCAGTGACTGCTGACACCTCATCCAGAACCATTGCCCTCTGTCTCCCCTTCCAGCACAGGGACCCCGGTTCCCCTTCCCTGCACGCACTGTTTTCCTAAGCTGGTTCTGTGCTCAAGCCGGACCCTCACAGGGCCCAAAAGTCATAGTCCAGGCTATGACTTTTATGAACATCCTCTTTGGTCATGGGACACCTAAGGATACATCTCTTGTTAAAGCAGGGATGGTGTCTTGAAAGCAATCTCAATACAGAGTTATGTTTTAATGATGTAGAAAGTAGAAGAGGTCCCTTCAGCTCACAACCAAACGCTATCTAATGGTTTCCTTACCCTAAGCGATTAAAATGCCAGGAATATTTCCTTTTGGGGCGCAGGACCCCATTAACACACACTTCATAAGGATCCAGGGACCTGTACCCCTTTGCCTGGATTCCATATATTTTCTGTTTCTGTGCACCCCAACCTGATGTCCAGCCAGCCTGGCCCTTGTCCTTGGCCCACCCTTCTCAGAACATCCCCCAACTCCCAGCCCTGTACCCTCTGAGGACCCCATTTCACTGTCACGAGGCCTGTTGTAGAAATCACTTTTTCCAGACTGTTCCACTTCTTCGCCTCCATTGGAACCTACAGGACCCACAGCTGCCCCAACCTTCTTGAGTGCAATGGTTCCCTTGCTCCATGCTCCCCACTGGAGTGTGAAAGAGGAAGACAATCGGCCAACGCACCACCACACATCCAGACAATTGTTCCAGAGCAATAAACCTGTTTTCACCGACCTTGAGATAATTTTTCACGTTCCCAGCTCCATGAGCTTGCAAGTTTGTCATGCATGTTTCTGGAGGGCAGGCTCACAATCTTCCCCTTCGTTCCCATCTCCCATCATGCTGGACAATTTCAAAATCCTTGGTAAGAACATAATATCCTGGGGGCGCCTGGGTGGCTTAGTTGGTTGGGCGACTGCCTTCGGCTCAGGTCATGATCCCGGAGACCCGGGATCAGGTCCCACACCGGGCTCCCTGCTCGGCGGGAAGCCTGCTTCTCCCTCTCTCGCTCCCCCTGCTTGTGTTCCCTCTCTGGCTGTGTTTCTCTCTGTCAAATAAATAAATAAAATCTTGAAAAAAAAAAAAAAAAAGAACATAATATCCTGGCTCCAATCACTTGGAATTTCTAGTTTAATACTTATTCTATTGTAAGGTTCATCAATCCAATATGTGGCCAGTACTGTTAGCAGGCAAGATCCACAGTCCTCTCCTCTTCCTGGACACACAGCTAGACCACATTTCCCAGGCTCCCTTGAAGCTAAATAGTCATGTGAATGAGCTGTAGAACTAAATGGAAGGGATGTGTGTCATGCTGACACCTGGAAACTTCCACCCGGGTTCCTCCATACCTTTGGGCTCCATGGAATTAAAAGGATCCCTAGATCCACTTAGATCTAGGCTTTGTGTTGCAGACAGCAGAGTCTCTGTGAGTGGGACTTCTCAAATGCCACTTCGGAAAAGGTTTATCTGCCTGGTGCCATCACATGAACAAGAAGTAATCTATTGTGTTTGAGCTGATAATATCATGAAGTTGGGTCAATTCATCTATATAACATACATTCTCAATGGTCAAGCACTGTTGATTCTCCTTGAGCAACACCTTTTGGATCAACCCCTCCCTCCCAGACCCATTACTGCCCCTATAAGGTTCAGCCTTCATCTTCCCTTCACATGGTCTATCATGATGACCTCTGAGTGGTCTCTCTGCCTTCAAAATCTTACCTCAATGCTCACTGATTAAATCGCATACATGCTTGACATGGCACTGCAGAGGGGCCACTTTCCAAAATCCATTTACCTTGGGACCAAAGCAAATGCACCATCCCTCTACTTACTGTTACCTCTACTTAGGGGATTCCTTCACCCTACTCTAGATTTGCCATATAAAGAAATCCTTCTTATCCTTCAATTTCCAAATGTCCTTCAAATATGAACTATCACTTTCATTTGAAATGAATCATTCTTCCTCCACCATTTACGTGATCTGGTACTTCTCCATTATCTCCTCAAAGTGAACTGTGCCTATATCTCTCCAACCAAATAAGTATCCCTTGGATGAGTAACATTATTCTGTTCATCTTTCTATTCTCTCAGCTCTCATGCTATGCCTGGGACCTAGCACATGCTTCACGGATAATTGCTGGGTAAGAAGAACACCAAATCCTAGGAAGTGAAAGGAGGAGGAAAAGGAGGAAGAAAGAAGAACAAGGGGAGGAGGAAGAAGAAAAAGAAGAAAGATCTAGGTGTGCAATGTGAAGGGTACCTACCCCTTCATAAATCTAGAGGCCTGGACCTTCCCTCACAGGCAGTGAAGACGAACTAGACTGGGCCTAAAGCGCATCTGGGCACAAGCAAGCAAATCATCTCTGTAAGCCTCTGTCTCCTCATCCAAGAGAATGATGTCCAAAACACCAACTTTGTAGGGTTACAGAAAACCATCGAGGAAGGATTTATTCTAGAGTCCAGTACCCAGTGAACACTCAATAAATGGCCTCCATTGATGGGAACCCTCAAGTTCACTCTGGAAATAGGCAGGAACTGAAATTTAAATGCATCATCCCTATGAGGCTACTTGCTGTGACTTCCCTGGTAACTACTACTAAGGAATCCTGCCTTTGTTGGCATGTCCCTGCTCCCTGTAGATCCCCTCCAACCCAGACCCTCATTGCCACAATCCCAGAAATACCCTATATATAGATCAAGAGGACCTTCCTAATGGGTTTGATGGGATCCTTACCATGAGGTTATCAAAAACTGGGGTTTTTTTTTAGATTTTATTTATTTGACAGAAAGAAAGACAGCTAGAGAGTGAACACAAGCAGCAGGAGTGAAAGAGGGAGAAGCAGGCTTCCCGCTGAGCAGGGAGCCAGACGTGGGGCTCAATCCCAGGACCCTGGGATTATGACCTGAGCCGAAGGCAGTCGCTTAACCAACTGAGCCACCTAGGCGCCCTCAAAAAACTATTTTCTTAACAGAAACAGCGTAAGTCAGACACTTGCATCAGGAAGCTGTATGTCCTAAGCAGCCAGAATCCCAAACCGCAATTTCCCTTGACCTCACTCCACATGGCTGCAGGGACTCTGGGATCCCAGCTCTCACCTGCCACAGGTCCAGCCTCACATTGGGTCTCCTGCAGGCAGCTTTCCCATCTTAGGCCATCTCCCAGAGACAAGCCTGGCTCGCTGGTCTATTCTGAAATGTCTTTCTTCATCGCCTTACGTATAAAAGAAGAGGGAAATGTTCATTCACATATTTGTTTTTCTTCCCTCCTACACCTGCCAGCATGGCCATGTTCAGGGGCACCGACTGAGGCCGGCCACTCCTCTTTGTAATGCATGTTGGGTAGATACAGCGTGGCTTCCCCCTGTCTCTGAGGCTTTTTCCCCAGTCTTCAGATGAGATGCATGCTCCCCACACCTGCACCTGCCCCCCCCATTGGCATTTCCTGCTGAGGGCAACAGGGCTAGGGGAGGTCCCCTAGGTCCTGACCTGCCAGGAGCCAACCCCCTGCTGGCTGCCCCTCTGTGCAATGCAGGGTGTCAGCCTGCAAATGTGTCATTCTCTCCCTGTAACTAACAACCATCCATTTTCTCCAGGGAAAGACAATACCAACAGAGAAACAATTAGCTTAAAAGCAAGAGGACACAGTTTATACCAGGCTCTTTGTGCATTTCTTGTTCTTTCTACGTTAGACATTGTTACCCATGATTTGTGCCTTGCCTCCTACTTTCCTAGATATAGGAAAGCTCTGTGCATACACACACACACTCACACACCAATGAAATAGACACATTGATGGATGCCCCTTATTTTTCTGTCATTCGCTTAATAACATATCTTAGCCCAAACCATAATAGCTAGTAGTTTGTAGATTGCGTCTCACAGGGGAGAAAATATATTAGAAATGGTCTTGCTCTGCATAATCTTTCCTGGATACCATTTAGAAGGGAAGGTATTTACCTATTTACCTGCTTGCTGAGGACAAGGGTATCATCTTTGGATAGAATGTGGGGAGAAGAACGGATGGTGGCTCATTTGTTTGAAATGCAGATGTGGTCATTTTCCATGAAATAAGTTGACTTTGCAAATTTCACCCAGGTGTAACATTTTGTGTGGACCTGTCATCCTTGATGTTCTCTTTATTGACATTTTCCTGCTGTGAAGAATCCTAAATTTCTTTGAACTATTTTTTTTAGTTTAATAATTTATTTTATTTTTTCAATGTTCCAAGGTTCATTGTTTATGCACCACACCCAGTGCTCCATAAGAATCACAGTGACATATCAGGGATCTTGCCTTCTGTCTTCCTTCTTTCCTTCACTGAATCATTGCAACACTTCAGTGAAGCAGGCGCTGTGGGTATACAAATGTGAATTGAGGTCCAGTCTCGGCACTCAAACATTTACACATGGAGGGGAAGGTGGGTATGCAAATGGAGTTAATGATTGATGAGAGATGGGATCACAGGGCAAGGGCATCCAAACACAAGGCCATAGGAACACAGGGTGAAAGCAGTTAACTCCCAGCTGTGCCCAGAAGGCTGAGCAGGAGTTTCTCGGTAACGAGGTAGGGAAAGGGCAATTCAAGCAGAGGGAAGAGGATGTGCAGTGAGACATGTCCCAGCAGAGTCTGCCCACGCTCAGGGAAATACATATACCTCCAAGAATCCACAGACCTCAAAAGAGCAGAGGGCAAGATACAAGATTTAAAAAACAAAAGAAACAAAAAAAGGACAGAAACTACTATTCGAAAAACTACATTTGGCAAGCATTTAGTGAGCACCTACTGTATGCCCTACACTGTATGCAAGCATCTTACCACTGATACAACCTCATAAGTGATCCAAAGCTGATTTTTTTTATTTTTATTTTATTTTTTCAGTGTTCCCAGATTCATTGTTTATGCCCCACAGCCAGTGCTCCATGCAATACATGCCCTCCTTCATACCCACCACTAGGCTCTCCCATCCCTGCGCCCCCTTCCCTCCAAGACCCTCAGTTTGTTTCTGAGTCCAAAGTCTCACATGTTTCGTTTTTTCCCCCGAATTATCCTACTTCCCATTTCCTTTCCTTCTCCTACTGTCCTCTATATTACCCCTTATGCACCACAAGTAAGTGAAACCATGTGATACTTGACTTTTTCTACTTGGCTTATTTCACTCAGCATAATCTCTTCCAATCCAGTCCATGTTGCTACAAAAGTTGGATATTCATCCTTTCTGATGGAAGTTTAGTATTCCATTGTATATACGGACCACATCTTCTTTATCCACTCATCTGTTGATGGGCACCTTGGCTCTTTCCACAGTTCGGTGATTGTGGCCATTGCTCCTATGAACATTGGGGTACATATGGCCCTTCTTTTCACTACATCTGTATCTTTGAGGTAAATACCCAATAGTTCAATTGCAGGGTCATGGGGTAGCTCTATTTTTAATTTTTTAAGGAATCTCTACACTGTTTTCCAAAGCAGCTGCACCAACTTGCATTCCCACCAACAGTGTAAAAGGGTTCCCCTTTCTCCACAGCCTCTCCAACACTTGTTGTTTCATGATTTGTTAATTTTGGCCATTCTGACTCGTATAAGGTGGTATCTCAGTGTGGTTTTGATTTGAATTTCCCGGATAGCTAGTGATGATGAACATTTTTTCATGTGTCTGTTAGCCATTTGTATGTCTTCTATAGAGAAGTGCCTCTTCATGTCTCCTGCCCATTTTTGGATGTGTTCATCTTCCTTTTGGATGTTGAGTTTGAGTAGTTCTTTATAGATCTTGGATATCAGCCCTTTGTCTGTAGTGTCATTTGCAAATATCTTCTCCCATTCTGTGGGTTGCCTCTTTGTTTTGTTGACTGTTTCCTTTGCTGTACAGGAGCTTTTTATTTTGATGAAGTCCCAAAAGTTCATTTTCGCTTTTGTCTCCTTTGCCTTTGGAGACGTGTCTTGAAAGAAGTTGCTGTGGCCGATGTCAAAGAGGTTATTGCCTATGTTCTTTTCCAGGATTTTGATGGATTCCTGCCTCACGTTGAGGTCTCTCATCCATTTCAAGTTTGCCTTTGTATATGGTGTAAGAGAATGGTCTAGTTTCATTCTTCTATATATAGCTGTCTAATTTTCCCAGCACCGTTCATTGACGAGACTGTCTTTTTCCACTGGATATTTTTTCCTGCTTTGTCGAAAATGATTTGACCACAGATTTGTAGGTCCATATCTGGACTCTCTACTCTGTTCCATTGGTCTATTTCTCTGTCTTTGTGCCAGT
>PITA01009745.1:0-21333 GCA_004023965.1 Spilogale gracilis
CCTACACACACACCCACACACCTACACACACCCCCACACCTACACACCTACACACACAGACACACACACACACACGATAAAATCGTTAGGAAGAAACTTTACTAGAAATGTGCAAAGCCTGTAGAAGGGGTGTTTGGACACCCTGACGAGCGGCACCGGGAGTCCCCGACCAACACGAAGCCCTCCCCCTCCCACTGAGGGTGCACACAGTTCTCCCTCAGCTCCTGCAGAGAATAAGTGGACTCACAGTAAAAATTCCCGTCCTGAGCTAGTCAAGCTCTTAAAGGTCATCTGCTTGTAAACCAGCCTGCGAGAAGAAATAGGGAAGTGCTGGGGAAAGAAGCCGTGTCGGAAAGCTCCGGAACCTCGTCCGGACAGCAGTGGGTTACCGGGCACAGGCACATGGTCGGACGGAACAGGAAACTGGGAACCAGACCCAAGTACCGATGGAAGTTTGATGGGTGGCGGAGAGGAGGCTCAGAGTGTCTGCAGCGCACTTACAGATCCCGCTGACGCGATCCGACGGCCCCTGTGGCAGAGGGTGGCTCATCCTCACCTCACATCACACACAGGAACATGCATCCGAGATGTCACCGTGCCCCACTCGGTTTTCACCGGGAACTAATGGCCGAGTGGGACACCCCACAGCCTGTGTGCGCAGCCTGACCCAGAGTCTGTGGGACGTCCTCGTGTTCTTAAATGCCTCAGGATTGGCCGGCACACCTCCCACATGCTATGGACCCTTGGACTCTGGCTCTTTGTCTTTTTTTCTTTTAAGATTTCATTTATTTGACAGGGAGAAACACAGCCAGAGAGAGAACACAAGCAGGGGGAGTGAGAGAGGGAGAAGCAGGCTTCCCGCCGAGCAGGGAGCCCGATGTGGGACTCGATCCCGGGTCTCCGGGATCATGACCTGAGCCGAAGGCAGTCGCCCAACCAACTGAGCCCCCCAGGCGCCCCGTCTGGCTCTTTTTTTTCCTTTTTCTTTTAAGATTGAGAGCGAGCACAAGCATGAATGGGAGGGGCCAGGGAGAGGAAGAGAGAATCCCAGTCAGGCTTCGTGCCCAGCGTGGAGATCGTGCCGGACTCGATCTCCCGACCTTGCGATCGCGTTATCTGAGCTGACACCGAGAGTCAGACGCTTAACTGACTGAGCCCCCAGACTCCCCTCGACCGTGACTCCTGAGCAGGAATGCTTGCACGGCTCTTCTGCCTTTTACTCGCCTTCCCCTCACAGGCTTGGTTGCCGTGGTTCTGTTCAGTCTCGATCTTAGGTACCTGAGGTTCGTATTTCTAAGTGCATGATGCCTAAACTTGATTTTTAAAGTATCTTCTGTTGTTCCCTAAAAAGCTTATTAGACACCCCCCCCCCCGGGCTTGCAGAGAGAGCGTTCGGAAGCTGGTTCCCCAAGTGGTATGATGAGCAGTTGGGCGCTGTCTCGAAGGGGCCTGACTCTAAAGCAGGTCGGCCAGATCTTGGAGGCCCCCCGCGTGCACTGACAGGAGTAGGTTTTGTTAGTTCAGCCTCGTTGGAAGGTACTGGTTGGAGAGCGGCTTCGGCTCTAGGAACTCAGGTGCTCTTGTGGGGGCCGCTGCCTTGGCTGGGAGAATGCTGGGATGGGGGGCAGTCCGTAGGGCTGTGAGGCGTGGACGGACGTTCGTGTTACTGACTGCTGCTTCCCGATCAGACTCCCTGAGATGCTAACCGTGTTTGTGGTTTTCATCGATATAGGTGGCAGCGAGGTTGCGTGTGTAAAATCTGTTCACTGTACCTCTGCGTTCACTCGCCTTGGGGAGGGGAAACCAGCCGTGTTAATGCCTCGCCTCCTTGAATGACAGGTAAACCCGGCGCCGTGCTCATGCCATCTCACGCGGGCCTCCCTGCAGCCTGACCCCGGTCGCAGGCGCCTTCCAGAGAGCTGGTGCGGCCGGGGGTGGTTTCCACCGCACACGGGCCCTAGCGCTTTGGTCGGCGGGCTAGCTGGCTGGCATTCATTCATTCGTTCATGTGTTCATTGCTCTTTCTGTGACCTCCCCGGGCTCCTGCCGCGTGCCCAGGCTCCGTGGGAGTTACCGGGACAGAGGAAGTGTGAGTGGTGGCCTCTGCCGTGGGAGCTTCTCCCTGCCCGGGCCGGGGTCGTGTTACCCGGGTACAGGCCAGAGCCCCTCACCCAAGGGGTGGGGCCAAGGCCCACGCTCCAGGGGAGGGTGAGGTGGAGACGGGTAGAGGGATCTTTTTTTTTTTTTTTTTTTTTTTTTAAAGATTTTATTTATTAGAGAGAGAGAGTGTGAGAGAGGAGCCGGTCAGAGGGAGAAGCAGACTCTCCACGGAGCCGGGAGCCTGATGCGGGGCTCGGTCCTGGCACTCCGGGATCATGACCTGAGCCATGGCAGACGCTTAACCACCTGAGACACCCAGGGCCCTGGAGAGGGGTCTTTCAGGCTCGCCATCTGAGCACACGTTGGAGGCTGCGGTGGCGAGCTGGGGCTTTCTGGAGAATTCCTCAGAGATTCTTAGACTCCCGAGAGGGAGCCGTTGGCACTCCTCCCACCCAGGCCGCATCTTGGGGGCCACCTCCGCCCACTCCGCCGGAGTGTGGCTTCGGCCCACCGGCGTTTTCCTTTCCATTTTGAGCAGCGACTGATTTGGTTCCACGAAGAGGCGGTGACGTTGTTTATCATATCTGGCCCTGCTCATGGATTCCAGATGTAGGAGCCTAAAATGTAATGTTTCAGCCTTTCTGGAGAAGACTTTTTCACATTTAATAACCTTTGAGCAGAGTTTCTCAGCTTTGATCTGGTTGACATTTGGGGCCGGGTCGTCTCTGGCGTGGGGCCATGCTGATGGCGTCCTAGCCCCACCCACGTTGTGACAACCAGAAAGTGTCCAGACACTGGCCGGTGGCCTCCAAGGGCCAGAGTTCCCGGTGGAGGACCCGTGCCTTCGCAGAGCTCGCGGGTCCCTATCGCGGAGCTGGGCCGCCTGAATTCTCCCTGGTGCTCACCGGGCCTTGGCAGAGGTGGCCCGCATTCCGGCGGGGGCGTCGGGACGTCAGCACCCGTGGGTAGGGGCGCCGGGGCCCACCTGGACGGTTGTGTGTTCGTGACTCAGCTGCTGGGCTTCCCTCCTGCCCCCCGAACCCCAGGTCACCAGTGTGGGCTTTGAGGACCTGCCTGGGTGCACGCCCTTCGCATTAGAACGATCATCTTACTGGGTGGAAAAAGGCATTTACGACCACGGACCTTATTTTGGCGCAAGATTGACTGACAAACAGGCTTTTCTTCCCTTTCCTTAGGACGGGGGTCACTCGCAAGGTCGGGAGGGAGTGGGAACGGCAGGTGCTGGTAATTTGTAGTGCCAGGCGGATTTGGGTTTGTTGTTGTTGTTTTCAAGACTCTTTTGTTTGCTGCGTATTTCAGAAGCAGTTTCATAACACATTTTCTGAAAAGATTGAGGTTAGGAACCCTGGCTGTTTTTGTTTTGTTTGTTTTGAGAGAGAGAGCACGCACAAGAGCGCACGTGCCGGCTGGCCGGAGGGTGGCAGGGGGAGGGGGAGTCTGGAGCGGGCTCGATCTCATGACCCTGCACTCATGACCTAAGCTGACCCCAAGAGTCAGATGCTCAACAGACTGAGCCACCCAGGCGTCCGCAAAGCCCTGGTTTTAATTGAGCGGTTATATGGTGGGGGCACTTGGAAAATTCTGAGCGCAGTCTCGAGGATGGGGATCGTCCATGAAGTGTGGCAGCATTCAGGGGCAAGCAGGACGCACACTGTGGGCCCCAGGGATGTTCCTGTGGCAGTGGGAAGGGGCCGTGAGGGAGCCCCGCACTGGGGACGTGATGAGGGAAGGACTCGACCTCAAGGGAGAGCAGCCCCGCCACGCCTCCGGGGCTCCCCGGGGGTGCTCAGTGTGTGGACTGCTCTTGGTTGCTCATCGGTTCTGGGGGGAAAAGGCAGACGGAACTGATGAACACCATGTTTGGTTAAGTGAATAGTAACTAGAAATACTTTTATTTAACCTAATCGTTGAAAATCTTTGTAAGATTTCAGCTCACAGAACTACCTTAAGTGAATAGTAACTAGAAATACTTTTATTTAAACTAGTCATTGAAAATCTTCGGTAAGATTTCAGCTCACAGACCTACCTTAAAATCAGACAGGAGCGCTGTTGTGTGATTTCAGGGCCCCCTCTTCTCATGCACATCGGAGTGAAGGGAACCCCAGTGCTTGGAGGCATGCGTCCCGCAGGGCACGTGGGTTGGGTAGGGCGTCCTTCCTTCTTACCTGGCACTTCCCTCAAACCTTCCCGAGC
Organism: Spilogale gracilis; assembly: GCA_004023965.1. Classification (NCBI taxonomy): domain Eukaryota; kingdom Metazoa; phylum Chordata; class Mammalia; order Carnivora; family Mephitidae; genus Spilogale; species Spilogale gracilis. The sequence continues at coordinate 4,315 of PITA01009745.1, forward strand.
TGAGCGTCGTAGTCAGATGCGAGGCAGTGGATGCTTTGCTGTGGTGTGTCCCTCTGGTAGAGAGTGCATCACAAGGCCGGGTCAAGGGACCAGGACAGGGGAATGCAGGACCGGGGTCAGGCGTTGCATACCGCCCAGAGCGGCGTGTGTGGGTCGGGAGTCTGTGGGCCCCTAGCCGGGGTGCTTTTCTCCTGGAGAGGGGCTGTAACCTGCCAAGGTCAGAGGCCAGAGCTGTAGACCGCCCACAGGCACCCACTCAGCTGCCTTTGGGTGGGCTTGGGACATTCCCCCCACCCCCACCCCTTCGAGTGGCACGCCGTCCTCCCTGCTTTCCGCTCCTTTATCCCACCTCCCTGCCTCCCCAGCCTCTCCTTCCCCACCCCCAGAAGCTGACCATTCTTGCTGGCTCTTCTGTCGCAGGGCAGAAGCTGAGCTCTCTGCTGTCCGCCCTTCATTGCCCTGGCTTCACCCTGCCCCAGGATTAGATCCACACAAGATGTTTTTCGAGGAATCAGGGTTGGTTTTGTCCACAGCTGACCCAGAGTCGGCCCCAGAGCGCTGGGGGGGCCTGAGGTCAGGGTCTCCCAGAGAGCTGAGGACCAGTCCGCGGAGCGCCTGGACAGCCAGGGGTGGGAGGCCACGCGGCGGCCGCTCCCGACTGACTCTCTGCTGGGGTTGTTTTCCTCTTTTGCAGATCAGCCAGTCACTCGATGGGGAGCAACGGCGGACCTCCTTTTTCTGTCACCTTCCCGCCTCTCTGTAGCAAGAAAAATACCTTCAGCACCTCTTCAGTAATAATGATGAAACTGGTATTAACTGAATGGCAATTATGGATTTTTAACTCTAATTCACAGTAAACCAGCAAGCCATATGTTTAAGATCCAACCAAAAATCATTTCGTTTTGCTGCCTGTCTCACCTGCTTGTGAGAAGTTGCGAGATCTCAATCTGTACACAGAGGGATTTAAGCATTACTCGCCGGAGGAACCCAACTGAAGCAGAAAGAGAAGGCGTCCTAATTTATCCTTACAGATACCCGATAGTGTTATTTATGTAGGCAGAGGAGATATCTATACCTATATCTATATCTATATATCTATGTTTCTGGTGGTAATGAGAATGGCCCCGCAGAACGCCGACTCGGAATCTATGCAAGTTCAGGAGTTGCCCGAGGCCCTGCAGAAGCCGGGACGCGCGGACCCCCGCGAGGAGACCATCAGCGAGGGGTCCATAGACCGGATCCCCGTGCGCCTCTGGGTGATGCATGGGGCCGTGATGTTTGGCAGGGAGTTCTGTTACGCCATGGAGACGGCGCTGGTCACGCCGGTCCTCTTACAGATTGGTAAGTGCCGTCCGCGCCTCTGCTTGCTCCCTGGCACCGAGCATCGGCGGTCGCGGGTGGAGCGCGCACGCCCCTCGTCGCGTGCGCTGGACAGCATCAGAGCCCTGGGCCTGGGCTTTGCGCCCTTCCACCTCCTCTGGCCACTTGTCCTCCCGTTCTAACCTGGGACGGGGCGGTGGGCGGGCCTTGGCTGTGGACGAGGAGGTACCTGCTCCGGCAAGGTGACAGCCCAGTGCTTAAATGCGGGCAGTCAGCTTCCAGTCATTCTGGCCCTGGGGTGCCCGGCTCCCCTGCGCTGCCTCCCGGCCTGCTCCTGCCTGCCCGACACCATGCACCGGCCTTGTCGTCCTGGGGCGGGCCAGGGAACCTCCCTGACCGTCCCTCTGCTTCCTTCCTGAGGAGGGAGGGTGAGTGCAGACCAACCCCTTGTTGGGCACCAGGCAAGTGCTCGGAACAAAGTCCAGCCTAGAAAACCCAGAATCACGTTTTTGTTTTGTTTTTAATCGCCAGCTGCTGCCTGTTGATGACTTCAGTCTGAGTTTCGTGTGGATGTTGGGTAGCTGAGTGACGGGCATTTCCGGCAGTACTGGAGCTCACGGAGTTGCTCAGTGAGCCTTATGAGGCCCCGTACGGGAAGACCCTGGCGTCCCCTCCAGATTACCGCCCGGGGGCCTTAGGGCCTATGTGTTTTGTGGGTGTTCGGTTTTCCCTCTTGTTTAAAGAAGTTTGAAAATGTGCAGTTTTCCAGCTTCTAAGGATTCTGGATAAGGGGCCGAGCTGTTTAAAGTTGTCTGTTTCTTTCCAGAATTCCGCACATGCGTGGGGTCCGCTTACTTTGGTGGTTTTAGGAATGTTTCTTTCTCCAAACTTCATGCTTCCTGTTTGGTGACCACTCACGGCTCTGCAGATCCGTGGGTCAGGTGCCAGGGTCTGAGAATTCTGGCATTTCCATCAATGACGAATGGCGCCCTCATGGGAGAGGTGGCAGGCGCTCGTGAGCCTTTCCGATTGCTGTGGCTGCCGGACGCACCCCTGCCTCTTCTCAGTGCATCTGTCCCTTCTCTCCGTAGTACCGCCACGCCACACGTTTTTGTAATCCTGTGCTTTATTGTCATCTTTAAGATGTCCTAAGAAGGTGTCACGAGACCTCAGGCAGGGCTGAGTGCTTTTTGGGAGAGCTGGGGATGGTGCGGCATGAGCGATGTGGGTCCATCTTGTTCTCTCATCTCCGTGCTTGTCACCTCTGCATTTCTTCTCTCCACGTTCTTTACCCAGCAAGGCATACTAGGGACCTGGGGGCGGACAGGAGCCCCGTCTGTGCTCGTGCGGCGGGGGTGGGGGAGTGAGGGGGCCAGCTGGAGCCACTTCCCAGCACTGTGAGCCAGAGCGGGCGGGGTGGCTGCAGCCCTCAAGGGGGTCTCCACCCTTGCGTGTGTGGGGGGGGCGCTCAGGGAGACCAGTGCGGGGGGAGCAGCGGGCTCTCGGGGAGATCGGCTTGGCAAGTTTAAGAAACAAAGACTGGCTTTGTGGCCTGACTCCAGGGCGTCCAGTGGCAGTGAATTTTACCGGATGTTTATTGTTTGTGTCCCTTGGACTCGCGAGGACGTGCGTGTGGCACCACAGCGGAGGCGGTCCCCGGAGCAGGCTGACTGTTAGAGCGGGCGAATGCGGCTTGAAGTGCCGTGGTCCAGGTGCGAGATCACCTCGCGCTCACGGTGACAGGTACGGAGTTCAGAAGCTCTGCTTGCTGAGAAATAGGTTGTTCTAGAAGGACAGAGCTGGGGCTCTTAGCCCCAGATTTCCTTTGTGATAGGTTACACGTATTATGGCTTACAACAACCCTGGCACTAACAACTCCAGAATGTTTCACTTCGAAGGCTCCGAGGCTTGGTGTTTACACGGTTTAGCACGTTTCCTTGTGGAGGGTTTGAGTATTTGATGTGTGCTCTGTGAGACTAGTATCGATTTTGGATAATCTGGGAGAATAAACACGGGTATTTTACCCTGGAGCACGAGTGCACCCTCTGCGCGCACGGACGGTAGCTTTGGGAAGTCGTGGGAGTATCTGCTGCACGCCTGCCTCCGCGGACCCTTGGGAGTAGGGGAGGGTGCCCCCTGCCCAGCTACAGGGCTCTCAGCCCTCAGAGAGCAGGGCTGGGGGGGGGCGGGGGGGCCTTGCCCTGCGTCTAGAAGGCCCTGTGTATTTCCCGGGGCCAGGCTTCACAAGGACGATGTAGTGATCACAGTTTCCTCTAATTTGAGCCTGACTTCCTAGAAAAGTCGTCTGCCTGGCCCCGAGGCATGGTGTTCATCAGCGAGTCTTGTGTATCAGTAGTTACTGAAGCTGATGTAACAGTCTTCAGTTCAGTGCGCCTGCTCTCGGCTGTGCCGACTGCTGGCGTCAGTGTCTCCTTTCAGACCCTGGGGTGCCCCCCGATGACCCTCACGTGTGACCCCCCGGGGGGAGCTGGGATCTGAGGGGTATGCGGCGCTCGGGTGAGACCGCAGGGTCCCTGAGAAGAGGCCCTGGAAGAATTAGGTGTTATAGTCGGCGTCTTTCTCGACCCAGAACGGCCTCCTCGATGCCCTGGCTGTGCCTGCTGGGGAGGGAAATGGGCACCGCGAGACCGTGGGAGTGTCGGGCAGCGCGCTGAGCTCCAGCACCCTTGGCCATGAGCTGTCCTCCAGCCCCCCAGGAACACGGGCTCTTGCTTTGTCTTTGCTGGGGCTGCCGGGCTGTGTGGCACGCAGGACTTGTAGGTGTTGGGTATTTTCCTCCCCTTCTGTCCCCCCAGCCCTCTGCATGGGTCTCTTGCCTGAGCCTGGCCCGCCTTCCTCTGGCCTTGCTGGTCAGTGGTACTGGGGGACCCTAGTGAGTCACAGGGCTGGTGTGTCTGGCTGCCAAAGGAAGACGCAGTGCCCTTTACCCCACAGCCTCCTGGCAGGGGCGACACATGGTGCAGAGGTGGCTGGGCTCAGAGGATGCACAGAGTGTGCTGGGCCTCCAGGGCAATAACAGTCTGATGCCTGTGGTCATTTTTACTGGGGTCCCTAACACCGCGTGGAGTTGGGGGGGAGCTTGTCCTTTGGGTCGCCCATACGGAGAGTTCTGGAGTCCTCTCTTAGCGAGGTGAAGTGTGTATTGAGGAGGCATGACCTGCCGCATGGTCTTGGCAGAGATGGTACGGCAAGCTCTTGGGCTCTTGCCGTCTCTGGGGAGCCGTGCCCCATCAGGGGGACCCCAGAGCTGGCCTCGGCAGCCACCAGCTGCACCAATTTGCGGAGTGTCCCCACCTCAAGCACCCTGGCCTTCCTGGGTCTTCTAGCATTGACATAATTTTGTGGCGGACTGATGGATAGTGGCTTTTTAAAAAATGGACTTTGTGTCTGGTTGAAAGTTATTTTGTAATGCGTCCGTAGAAAGCCAGCTGCCCAGATGTGCTTGGCAGATGTTGGGTGCTCCAGGAGACTGTCCCACAAGGGCTTGGATCCTCTCCTCTCTTGGGAGAGGCTCCCATTGCCGGATCTGGGACTCAGGCCGCCTGCTACATAAGCTGTAACTCGGGGGCCCCGTTTTCGGGTATGTTAAGCAATGACAGCGGGGTCTTGTATTTTGGTTGAAAGTCCCCTTCCCAGGGCGTGTATCTGTGTCAGCTCAGCCTGGGGATGGTGGTACCCAGGCCTCGCAGGTTCCCGTGGAAGGCAGGGTCACCAGTCTTCCTGGCCAGCCTGTGAGCTGAGTGGGAGGGACGGCAGGAAGCAGCAGGTGGGTGGCCCCAGGCTGGGCCGGGAGCCTGTCACCTCAGGCACGTGCCCCCCCGCGATCTCCACCAGGTGACAAGCCAGCTAACGTGCTCCTGATGCCGTGGAGCGTGGTGGTCCGTTCTTGGTGTTGGGTCTCACAACCACAGTTGCGGCTTTCTCTTCTTCCTTTTCTTTCTTAAGTTTTCTACTTATTTATCTGAGAGAGTGAGAGCGCGCACGAGTGGAGAAGGGGCAGAGGGAGAGAGAATACCCAAGCCGACTCCTGCTGAGCAGGGAGCCCGGGGCCCAGTCTCACGAGGTCATGACCTGAACCGAAACCAGGGCTCAGACGTTTCACCGATTGTACCCCAGGAGCCCCGAGCAGCTTTTTCTTCCTGGGCTGAAGGTGTTTGTGGGCACGCAGCGCCAGAATGCCCCGACCAGGACCCAGCCCATGCGTGGTGCCCTGGGGAAGTCAGCAGTCCTCGGTGGGAGAGATTAGAAAAACAGTGATAATCCCAAGATTTACTTTGTTTTATTCCGTCAATTCTGTTCGTTGCCCAAGTGGCATTGTAAGGAAGGACGCAGGCCTTTCAGTCACCTTCCTGGCCACAGGTAGCCCTGCAGGTGGTCTTCCTTTCCCAGGAAACTTGGGTCTTGGGGTCGCACGCTCTCTCCTGTGATCCTCAGCGAAGTGCACATGTGATGACGAGCACACTTGGCAGGACTGGTCTGTTTCCATGCTTCAGGGATGACGGAGCCCATCTGTCTTCATGTTGCTCTGGGGAGGACGGCCTCGAGGCCTCCCTTCTCCTCTGACCCTGGCGCTGAACTTCGCTGTCCGCTTGGGCCGTTGCTCTGCGGGACCTCATAGGGCGCTCCGGTGCCACACTGGGTTCCTCAAGGTGAGAACGTCTGCTTAGTGCCAGTTGAAATCCAAACAGTCTAAATTGTGTTCGTGTGCGCGCATGCGTGCGTGTGTGCGAGCGTGTCTGTGTGTGCGCGTGCGTGTGTGCGTCTGTGTGTGCATGCGTGTGTGTGCATGTGTGCGTGTGCGCACATGCGTGTGTGTGTGTCTGTGTGTGTGTGCGCGCACACGTGTGTGCGTGTGTGTGTTGCACTCGAGTGAAGCGTGCACTCCCTGGTAAGTGGAAGGAGTGCCATGGTGCCCATGGCCACCCTCCCCACAGGAAGCTCTGCCCCAGGAAAGCTGCTGTCCGTGCTTTACCTGGCCAGGTGGGGTCCTGAGGTCAGGTGTCTCGATCCCACGTAACTTCCTCTTTTTCTGAAAGGAACCTTTAGGCTAGAAGCAAGTGTCATTTCTTGGGCCCAGCAAGGCTGCTGCCACATTGGCCGGGCCCGGGAGGCGGCAGAGGAGGTGGAGGGTTGGTGGTGGGGCCGGGCCTTTCCATCCTGGCTCCGTGCCCCAGGCCTCTGGCTGGCTGTTGGGGGGCAGGACATGGGCGTGGAGGATGCCGCCAGCCGTCCCTGAGCACTGTCGTTGGAGTGCTTAGCTGGTAGCCGGGCCCAGCCTTCTGAACCCTCGCTCCCGGGCGGGCTGTCTGTAAACTTAAAATGGATCTTTCTTTTGATTGGTAGTATTGCCCCCAAGGTCAGAATTCAGAAGTTGGCTCCCAGGCGTTGGGATGGTGAGATTTCCATCCCTCTCCTGCCCCCACCTCCAGGTTCATCCCCAGTGGAGCCAAGGTTTCTTGGGCCTCTTCCAGAGACTTCCCACTGGTGAGGCACGAAACAAGGGCCTTTGTGACTTGTCGGTGTCCCCAGCGGGACATCCAAAGCCCATGAGGACCCTGACTTGAGGTCAGAGCAGAAAGCCGGTCTGCGCTGTGTGTGGGGCCTGCTGTGGGGGTCCTCGCCCCGCCCTGTGGCTTGTTCCCTGTGCCTCCAGAGTCCATGCCATCCCTCCCTCTCCTGTCGGAGTGGCCGCATGGACTGCACACTGAGTCCGCATCCTGTTTATTGAACAGGCGAGCTTTGGGAGGGGGCTTGAAAACTGCGTTTTTAGGCTGCAGGCTCAAAGATTGGAATAAAAAATCAGAGTGGCACCTCCTAGACCAGGTTCCAGGTTTGGTTTTATTAGTAAGTATGAAGGCGGCTTCAGCCCTTCTCCGGGGAAGACGCCTCTTGGGGACCCCCGCGTGGCCCCGGGCGTGAGCTCTGGGTCAGTGCCGTACCTGGGCCTGTGCACCCCTGGGCATCTGGGGCGGCGAGCCTCAAGGGGGCATGTGGGATCACTCTTCAAAGGGAGCCTGGGGAAGCAGCTGCCCCCAGGCCCCGGAGCAGCCCTTCCTAATGAGCAGACACCCCTCCTGGACCTGGTCCCATCCAGCACGCCTGCCTTGGGAAGAAGTCTGTGCACTCTCCACCCGCCCCTGGTTTCTTCTTGGTTCAAGGTGTGTCCTCCAGGGAAAAGGGCAGGAAAGCCATATAAAAGAAGAGAGGCCACCCTGCTGTGGTCTCTCTGCTTGGCTAATGAGTGAGGGCTGGGTCTGTCTGTATTAGCTCCTTAATTTCATGGGCAGAGCTCGGTTTCAGCTTGTCTGCTTCATCCATGATGCAGGGTAAAGTCTGTGTGCATCTGGTGCGTGTCTAATAAAAAAAAAATGCAGACTTTCCTCCCTTCCCACTGCAGCTTAGTGTGAACCAGGATGCCTAGGCCATGAAATTGGCCCTTTCTTCCTGTGGGCGAAGCCTCTCCCTTGAACAGCCGGCCCTAAGAAAACATCCCACAAACAGTCCACAGCCGAGTGTCTTAAGTGCTGCTCCTCACTTTGCTCCACTCCCTGGATTGTTCGGCGGGGCGGGTGTTGCACGCGGGGCTGGCAGGAGCCTGGCCCGGGGAAGGGGGGGTCAGCTGACTCTCCGTGGCCCGTGGGAAGTCCGCAGGGCACAGCGCCTGTGAGAATTGAGAAACAGGGTCACGCGGCATCGGAACTGGAAATGCATCTGGTGACTCAGCACGTGCGTGCGTGCGGGCATGAACCCCGGAGACGCTCGGACTCTGAGCACAGGTTGCGGCCCTGCACGCTCCTGGCCGGAGCCTGGGCAGTGGTGGCCAGGCGACCTGTTGTGAGAGTGCTCTGACATGGAGCCTCCCACAGGTGTGTTGAGACTGGGCAGCAGGGGCCGTACTGGCTGTTCCCCGGACCCCCCTTGCCGAGGACGGAGCGGGTTCTTGTAACACAGTATTGTGTGCACTTCACATGCTCTTGAAGTCTTCCTGCGAGTCCCATTTGTGTACCTTGACGCCGCCGGAGGGACGGCGCGGCTGCCCCGGGGCCTTCTGCAGATAGCACGCTGAGTTGGTTTTCCTGTTTTGCAAAGGCAGCCGCAGCAGCCGGCCACCCCCAGCTTCCTCTGCGTGGGAAGCATCCCCGATGCACACCCGCCCCGCTGTTGCAGCAACTGTCCCACCGAGGTGGGCCCTCCTCAGCCTCGGGACCCACGCGGTAGAGCCCAGGGACACGAGATGCGTTGCCCCCGATGCCAGGCCTCCTGCTTCTGCTGAGGTGTGGCTCGCCCGCTTGGCAGAGCGCGCCCAGGTGGGGGCAGGAAGGGAGTGGCATCCCTGAAGAGAGATTTCACAGCGTCAGGTGGCCACGTTAGCCTGCAGAAGCGGCAGTGCAGGGAGGCTGGACACCTTTTCCGTGAATGCTGGGGACAGAGGGCAGGCGGCAGAGGCGGGAGCTGTGCCTCCGGGGCCCAGAGTCCAGGAGCAGGAGACGGATCACCCTGCTTCAGGCAGCTGTGCACCTGATACCCATGCCGCCGTGATGCCCTCTAGTCCCTGGGCACGGAAAGGCCCCCGCCTCAGCATGTGGCCAGAAGCCCTGGGCAGTGTGTGGGAACCTTCTCTGCACGGAGGGGTTATTGTCTTAGCCAAGAGCAGGCTGGAGATGTTGGATTTTAGTCCTGTGTTCCTCTCTCCCGGTTTTTCTCCAGCCACAGGACATTGGGCCAGGCGTGGCCGCCTCCCCAGCAGGTGTCTGGGGCTCCTTATCTAACAGTTCTTCCCAGATCAGTGGAAACTGAGGCCACAGAAGCCTGTGGGAGTCTTATCAGCAGACTCTCTTGGGTGGGTTTCCCCCACGACCTACCCATCCTTCCTGGCACTTGGCTCAGCCCTTGGCTTATCTTTGCTTGCTTGCCTGCAAGGCCCCAAGGGCAGGGGCATGATGGCCCTGGTCCCCGCGGTCCCCAGGGTTTGGCGGGGGCATGTGCATCTAGCACCAGGCCTGGTTTTGGGGGTGGAGTGCTTGGACTGCTTCTAGCTGGGTTTTCCTTCCCCTGCTGTGGGAGCTCCATAGAGTGAAGAGACGGGGCCACAGGCTGGACCTCCAGGCCGAGGTACTGACTGGGGGAGGGGATGGCAAATCTCTGAAATCGGGAGGGGGGACCCCCTGGAAGACCCGTGTTGCAAGGAAACAATCCAGATGCAGAAGGACAATCCTGTGTGATTCGGCCTCTTTGAGGGACCTAGGGGAGTCAGTGGTGGGGGCTGGGGAGGGGGAATAGGGAGTTCGTGTCTCACGGGGACAGGTTTGCAAAGTGAAAGGTCCCAGGTGGACCTTGGTGATGGCTGTGCGGCCACGTGACTCTGATGTCCCCAAACCGCACGCTTAAAAATGGTCGAAGTGGCCAATTTTACGTTATGTGTATTTTACCACAATTTTCAAAATATCAGGGGGAAAGTAGGATGGGCCCCACAGAATATGCAGCAAACAGTGGATTTCCTGCCAACGAGAGAGTAAGGAAACCCAAGCGTGGGGGCGTGGCGCCGGCAGCTGGCCTGGCCCGTCCAGTCCCCCTCCGCCCTCCTCCTCCACGGGCGGGCGAGAACTCCGGGGCTGGCAGGCGGGCTGTCCCGCCCGGTCAGCTCACCCAGGTCAGGGACCCCCCCCCCACGCCCCCCCCCCACGCCCCCCCGTCCCGGCACCGTCACACTGGCTGGACCCCAGGCAGCACGCCAGCAGGAGAAGCACACATGGAGGCGGGAGTTTGTCAGAATCTCCTGAATTTTGACCAAAATAATTGAAAAACATTTGTGTGACGCTGTTTTGTTTGGATTGGGAAGTATGGATTTCCTTGTGTTTCAGATCATTGTATTTTAGAAACAATGAAATGTCAGCTGTAGTCCTTTTTCCCAAGGAATTATGAAGCCCGTTATTCTTCCATCAGGCCCTGTCTGGAGCGCCTACCTGCTCGGTGCTGGGCACGGCGCCAGGTGCGGCGGCCCTGAGGCCTGCAGTGAGATGCACACGGGCCCTGTGACCAGAACAATTGTCTGGGTGAGGTCAGAGCCTCCGGCCAGGGATCAGATGGATCCAGATCAAGGAAGGCCTGCATGGTGGTTATCTGCGCTTATCTGCGTGTCGCAGGCCAGCCTCGAGGGCGGGCCTGTACTGGGGGCTCTCCCAGTATCTGGGGGAAGGTTGTGATTGATGGGCTGGAGAAGCAGATTAGGAAGGACAGTTGTTGCTGTTGAAGGCAGGCATCGGAACGGCAAACAAGGCGGAAGGCTACCCACCTGGGTGCTGGAAGGGAACGCTAGGCCTCTCTGTTGCTGAGAGTAAGTTGATGTCAGTGAAGCAAGGGTGAGTCAGAGTGTTCTAGGTCGTGATGTGCAGGGAGAGGTGTAAGGGAGAGAGTGGCGTGGCCAGTGGCCGAAGGGCAGTGGGGCTCGCAGCAGATTGCTGTGAGCACAGATCTGGGCTCTGGTAGGCAGGGATCGATCACAGGAGGCATTACATGCTACTCCAAGGAGGTGATTTCCAGAGAAACCTGGGCAGCTATGCCTTTTTTCAGTATCAGGCATATGAGCATTGGTAAAGCAACAGGTTTTTAGAAGTGTTGATAGTAAGCAGTATACGTGGAAGTTTCCAGACTTAGCAGATTAGTCTTCAGAATTGTGGTGCCCAAACATCAAGCATGTGCACAGACTTGATTAAAGAATACAGAAAGAATTATGCCCATTATTCCTTCAGAAAAAGCTCATTTAACTGTACGATCCAAGCCAAAATCAGTTAAGTGTAAACAAAACATTACAAATATGTATTGCCGTGATAAGATGCCCAGACACCTGAGTGCGTTTGTGGTGACTGTGGCACCTGTGTACCCCCCTGCCCACCGCCGCCCCGGTGACCACAGCCCGGCTCCCTCCAGAACAGTGTCGTCCAAGGCGGAGTTCCAAAGGACTCGCTAGAAATAGTGTTTTCCTTAAACATGTATCAAAATAAAATGAGAATCCCAGAGAGGTTTTTTAAATGATAAGCTTTAGAGCAAATGCTGTCTTTTCTCTTAAAAACAATCAGCATAGAACGTGTTTACCTGCAAAATATTTTCCAGGTGATGGTAATTTTGTCATAAAAAAACAGCCACTTACATCTTAACAAAACGTGGACATGTATAAGTTCTGTAAATAGCATGTCGACAGGCTTCATGTTTGGGTGCCGTGTAGGACGTCGGCCCTCCATTTAGGTGAAGCATATGGCTGTGTCTTAACAGTGGTGAAGGTTTTGGGGAGCATCACAGAGAGTAACGTTGAAAATCTGGAGTAAAGTGTTGTATCTCCAAGTCTGGACGGGGCTGCAGAACGGCGGACCTGGAAACCTGAGTTTCTGTTTGAGGCGGTCGGGGCTGGACGAGGGGGGGAAGTCCCAACCCTGGGCCTGAATCTCCCGAAGGTGGCCGGAGCCCCAGAGGTGGGCTGGGTGGAGGGGGTCTGACCGTGCTGTTTTTTGTAGATTTTATTTATTTATCTGACAGAGAGAAACAGTGAGAGAGGGAACACAGCAGGGGAGTGGGAGAGGAGAAGCAGGCCTCCCGCCGAGCAGGGAGCCCGATGCCGGGCTCGACCCTGGGATCATGACCTGAGCCTGAGGCAGACGCTTAACCACTGAGCCACCCAGGCGCTCCTCAAATTACATTTTAAGTTCCTTTTCGACTCAGACCTGCTTACGTTTCGCTGTCATTTAAAAACATGCGTAAGGAGAGTTGCCGCCTGTGTGGGTGGACCCAGCGGCTGTTCGGGGCTGTGCCCCCCACTTCCTGTTCTGCCAGCCCCGCCAGGCCCTCACTGTGGGGCATCCTCACTGTGTGCACACGGCCCCGGGAGCCCCGGCGGGCTTAGCGGAAGGCCGTCGGTTCCCCGTGTTCTCTCACCTTGCCAGTTGCTGACAGCAACACAGAATTAACCACCGCCCAGCCTAATCTGCAGGCTGTGTAGACACAGCCGCCGTGTGCTTGAGGGGCTGTTCTCTGCACCACTGTGACTCGACACTCAGGATTTTTTTTTTTTAAGATTTTATTTATTTATTTGACAGAGAGAGAGAGATCACAAGCAGGCAGAGAGGCAGGCAGAGAGAGAGGAGGAAGCAGGCTCCCCGCTGAGCAGAGAGCGCGATGCGGGCCTCCATCCCAGGACCCTGAGATCATGATTTGTCAGAGTGAGAGTGAGCACGAGTTCGGGAGGAGCAGGAGGGGGAGAAGCTCCCCACTGAGCAGGGAGTCCGAGGTGGGACTCAGTCCCAGGACCCGAGATCATGCATGACCTGAGCTGAAGTCCCCCAGGTGCCCACGACACTCGAGATTTTTAGACGGGGCTCCTGTGCGTCTGCTGTGTCTCGTTCAGCTCCACGAAGAGGGGAGCGGCATCTGAGCAGAGGAGAGGCCTGGTGGACACAGGCCCCCTGCGCCTCTGGGCCCCCGTGCTTCCCCTTCGTTGGGAAGTGAGGCAGCACGAGCCCTCCTGTCCCCGGGGCAGACCAGCATGTGGACAGTCTTCAACAGCTAGTTCCACGGCCCCCGCTAGGACGGCCGCTGGGAGCCTAGCAGTCGGGAGGAAGCGCCCGAGCCGAGCCCGGTGTGGTGAGCGGGCCAGGGAGGGCCGACTTTCCTGGGTCACAGGGCCAGTCGGCAGGGCAGTCACCGCGGGCCCTAGTCGTGGCCGTGTGGAGGGGCCGCGTGGAGGGGAGTTTTCTAGAGGGGAACCATCCGTCTGCTCGGGACCCAGGGCTCAGATGGAACCGTCCTGTTCCCTGCTTCTGGGAGCCTCTTGTGGCGAAGAGCAGGTGCCGTGGGGAGGCCAGGCCCCATGCTGTCACACCGAGAGTGTCACAGTGGGGGGCCCCGCACCAGAGCCTGCCTTCCACCCAGGGCCTGAGGCCACAGCGACATGGCGGGGGGCCTGGGGGCCGGGCCTGGACTGCTGGCCATGCCCCCCACCTGCCAGCTCGTCCTACGGGCCTGTGATGACTCTGCCAGCCGCGGGCTGCTGGCGCTGACCGTCAGGGTGCTTCTCAGCCTCCTCTGTGCTACAGTTTCTACTTGTTTTTGAAGCAGCTGCTTGTTGTCGCGGCCGTCCGCCTGTCTCGGCCTCAGGCAGCCCTCCCTGTGCTGCACTGGCCGGGCACGAGGCTCCAGGAGTCAGTGCCCCCGCCAGAGTGCCTGCCTGGTCCCCGCTGTCCACCTGCCGCCAGCTCGTCACCACCACCTCACCATTCTGCTGCCGGTTTCTGCCAGGAAATCAGTGTCAGTGGCCACATTACTTGGGTGTCTCATTTCACTGGGAGCCCCAGCGAGAGGCCCGTGGGTCCGTGATGGAGCGCCTGAGAACCTGCTCGGGGCTCGCGGCTGCAGAGGGGAGGGGCTTGATCTCAGCCCCGCTCCTCCAGGCCCCCAGCCCGGCCTTCGGCACCGTCCTGTGCGACCTGCCCTCAGCGTGTTGGTCGGGGACTCGAGGTCCGGCCTGTGGGTGTGTGGGGCCCGCCAGCGACAGGTGCCTGAGCATCTTTCTGTGGGCCTTCCAGGTAAAGAGCTGGGTGCCTGCCAGGGGCCCATGTCCTCTCAGGGCAGGTGTGGCTTCGGGGAACTTTCTGGTCCAGAAATCAAGGGTCGTGCTTCTCACCTCCCAGGAAGCTTGACCTGCACTGTGTGGACAGCCGGCGAGCTGGTTTCCACATGCCCCGCACTTCCTGAGAGCACATGGATGCCCAGAGAACTTCGGATCACGTCATTGAGCTATAGGGTTGTTCTGCAGGTGTTTAAACCCCCTGCCACTGAATGCACGACAGCACCGCGGCCCCAGGGATGCAGGGAGGGAGGCTCGTGCGTGGGGCAGCCCTCGCACCAGGCGCTGTGCTGTGCACACACTCCTGTCTTGTCGAATTGCCTCACCCCTGTTTGTGTCCACGGTATGGGGCGCCAGGGTGTTCCCCGGCCTCCGGCTGCAGAGCCCACGCGGCCCTCAGCTGCTCAGTGGGTCTGGAGGCCGCTCGCACCCCCATGTGCCGGAGAGGCTGCTGGGTCTGGGCCCCGGGGCCACCGTCTCTAGTGGGAGGTATGCGGCTCAGTCGTTCTTTCCCTGAGGGTTTGCTGAGGGCCTTCCGTGGCAGGCTCTGGAAACTAGCCCTGCCGTCTAGAAGCTCAACGGAAGCTCAACTCCAGCCGGTAAAAACAAAGGAGCAAGACCCGTCGAGATGGCGATTGGTGCCATGGCGGGAACATCCAAATGATAAAGGGGGCGGCCCTGCCAAGATGGGTGGGGTGGGGTCTGTGCAGAGGCAAGGGCTGCGGCAGAGTCCCAAGCCGGACAGGAGCCTAGGAACAGACGGTGGGGGACGGGGTTGCTGGAGCCTAGAAAGGGGAGGGGGTCTGATGTGGGGCTGGCCCGCTGGTGGGTAGGGCAGGACCTCCTAGGCTGATGTCGGGGAGCTGTCGGACTTGTGAGTCCGGGACGCCCGCTCATTTAGGGTTTGGAATGCTGCTGGCCATAAACTGGAGGAAGCAGGGCACAGTTGGGCGAGGCTCCTGCACCCGGGTAGAGCTCTGCCCGCCACGTGCACTGCTCAAGGGCACAGAGAGCTGGGGGCAGTGGGGAAAGGGGGCAGGGTGAGGGGTGTGGGGGAGGCCGGGGGTGCCAGGGGACTCCTGAGCTCCCGCCAGCCTCATTGGGCGGGTGGTGGCCTTTTCTCTGAGGCAGGGGACTCGCAAGGGATTTGGAGCCGCCGATCAGGATAGAGGCTCCGCACATGCTGAATCTGAAGAGGCCTGGGTCCTCTTGGCGGCGGCTGTTGGCTTCTCACCACAGCCTGCAGCTGTCCTGACCCTGGAGCCTCAGCCTGGCTGCGGGATAAGTGGTGGGGTTTATGCACTTCGGGAAGGTTCTGGAATTTTGGGTGTGGCCTTGTGACTTCTTGTCCGCTGAGGTCGCAGGGCCCTGTGTGCGGTGGTGAAGGTGCTTGCTCGCGGCAGAGTGGGCTTCAGGGCTGTGAGCTGAGTGCTGGCAGCCGGGCGAGAGCAGCTGGGCTCCCGCTGCTGGGGGCGGGGGTGCTCCGGAGGCGCTTCGCCCGCAGCTGCTGGGCACCAGGGCGGCGGGAGGTTCACGCCCCTGGCTTCCCAGTGGCCTGCCAAGTGCCTTCAGCCAGGCTGTTGGGTCTCCTCCTCCTTTAAAATAGGACCAGCACCCCAACTCAGAGGCATTGGGAGCCCTCGCTGTGGGGCTGGGGGAGGGGCTCTGCACATTTACTCCCTGGAAACAGCCTGGCTTCAGGGCCAGCGCAGGGTGGGGGGCTCCTTGTTGCACCAGAAGAAAGCCCCTTCAGAATCCCCTGGGATTCAGTGCCCCTCGGTAAGTTTGAAGGGCTCTGTCCAGAGTAGCTCTTCCCGACATGGCACGTGGGGCCCCGGAGACCGTCTCGGGCACACTTCTCGTCGTCGGCCCACAGGGAACATGAACCAACCGACCCCTTTCCTCTCCGTCCCTGACCGTGAGGGGACCTGTGCCCCCCACGGCCCACCCGGGAGGGGCTGTGAGGAAGGATGACCCGTGGGGAGCACAGCCCGGGTGCTGGGGACGCGGCTGAGAGCAGCCCGGCTGGCGGTGGGCTCCTGGACCTCAGGGAAGGACTTGTGTACACACACGGGGCCTCTTCCTACTCACCTGGAAACGCCAGTTGCTATTCCCTTCCCTTCTTCATCTCACTCCCTACCTTCCCCTGGCTCTAGGGTTCTAGAACATTCTGTGCAGATGGAGGAGTGTCTGCCCCCCTCTGCCCAGTGTTGGCCCTCCTTGTGCCGGCGGCCCTTTCTTAAACTGTGTGCTGTAGACGCAGTGGCCATTTCTGGGGTGCCAGGGTTCCCCCCAGTCTCGATGTCCATTCCTCAGAGGTCACTCGAGGCTGGTGGGCATTTCCCGCAGAGAGCTAGTTCTCATGAGTTGAGCGTTATCATGGAATTCTTGTCTGAGAATACAAACATATCTTGATGTGGAAGGCTTTGTGTATTGAAAGAAAGAATGTATGTTCCCATTCCCGGTTCAGATCTTTTGTTAAACATTTATAGGCCACTTTCCCGGTCCCCTGACTCCCCTCCCCCCGCAAATACCAGTTTATCAAGCAAGACGTGGCATTGAATGGGAGCTGCTGCGCGTGACCAGCGTGGCGGCCGCTGCCCGTGACCTCACGCGGCCCTCCGACGATGCTGACACACCGAGCATTTCCTGTGAACGGGGAGCCTTCCTGGTCCCACCATTGTTGTTCGGCTTCTGCCCGGGAGAAAACAAAAATTATTTACTACGGGCGGCGTGGTGTTTGTTGAGAGCGGTGCTGGGAAATGCACTGTCGGAGGTGTCCCAGCGGCCGCAGCGGCGGGGGGACCGGGCCCGCTCGCCCCGGGGGCTGCCTGGGGGACGTGATGGGAAATGCTGGGGCTTCTCGCCAACGTGCTGGACAAACAAAGCCACTGCCCCGTGTCACTTCCGCCGTCCCCAGCTTGTCCCCCTCACCCAGGCCACTTAGCTGGGGCGCATGGGGCTTCCTGCGGGGGAGCCTGGGGTTCGCCTTTGGGAGGACCCGGGAGAACAGCACCGCGCGGCATCACTGCGGGCCCTGTCGCCTCCTCCCTCCCGTGTGCTCC
>PITA01009745.1:21433-75840 GCA_004023965.1 Spilogale gracilis
GGGGGGTAGGCTCACAGTGTAGGGCCACCCCGTGGGGAAGAGAGCCCTGCCGGGAGTGAGGAGCGCCGATAGTGCTGGGGCTGCGAGGAGGGGCTCCAGGCACTGCCGCCCGGTGCCGCCTCCGTCCAGCACGTGGTTTTGGTGCCCGCTGTGTGCTGGGCATGCTGCCAGCACTCCGCCCTTCTGAGTGGAGCACATGACAGCTGGCTGGGCTGGCGGGTCCGGACACCGGTGGGCCCGCGAGAGGGCCAACCTGCGACGGCTGTGAGGTGGGCCAGACCGCCTTCGGTGAAGGGCTGAATGTAGGTTAGGGGCGGGGAGAAGCTGGTTGGGTGATGGGCACTGTAAGGAGAGGACACGGCCCAGCCTGCCATGCAGCGGTGTTTCACTGAGGCTGGGGCGGGAGAGGGGCCAGCGACCTGCAGGTCCCAGGCGCACCGGAGGGCTGGGTCCAGCCGTCGTCTCTCGGGGAGTAGAGCCTCCAGGGACGCGCCGGGCTCCACGTCTTGACCTCAGCTTTGCCAAGGCCAGCCGGCGCTCTGTGCGACTAAGGGCCTGGGGTGTCGTTAACTCCTGTCCGCATGTCTGGTTTCCTCGTGTGTTTCTAAGATTGGGGTTTGAATCACATCACTGTTCTTCGAAAGGAGTACCCACGTGCCAGTGCTCCCTCATCTCCCCTCCGAGCGGTGCTCCCACAAGCCCCCATGTGGACCCTGGTGCTCCTGCCCCGCAAGGCCGCCTTGGGCAAGCCCAGTGCGGGAAGCAGCCGTTGGGACGGCCCGGCCTCTGGTCTGTGCAGAAGCAGACAGGTGAGCCTAGTTGGCTCTGGGAGCGCACGCCAAGCGGGCCGGGCTCCTGCCGTGCACGGGCTCCCGCTCCCTGGGCGCTGGCACCGGCCAGGAACAGCAGCAGCTGCGTGCACAGTGTGTGGGGCACCAGGGCACCCGGGAGCAAGCACACCACTCCCCGAGCTCACCCGCCCATCTGCCCTGGGCCGGAGCATGTGCCGTGATGCGAGCACGCCTCTGGCTCGGCCGCCATCGCCACACGTTTTCTGGGTGTCCGTCGGGCATGGGGAGCCGTCTGGGGGTAGTGCCAGGTTTTTGCCACCACTGCGGGCCCTCTCCTGGAGGGACAGGAAGCCTGTTTTCCAGAGGCCCCTTCGGCGGAGTGGCTTCCTTCCCAGCCCCCTTCACAGCCACCTTCTCAAGCCACGTCCGTGCCGTCACCGGTGCTGGGAAGACTGTGCTGTGTGCCACACTTGCCACCGGGACTTCTTGGGACACCGTCCTGGTCTCGCATGAGCCTGGGCGGCCTGGTGGGACGCGGTCAGGGCCGGTACCCCGGCAGCCTGCTTTCAGCTGCTTGTGACTGGCCTGAAGCTTCGCACCTCGGAGAGGCTTGCGGGCGTTGGCGGAAGTCAAGGAGGGGCCCCGTACACGCGGTCCTCTCGCGACCAGCCCCGCAGCCTCTCAGCCTTGGGCGCAGCTCTGGGAATGACTGAGCGTGGCCAGGAGGAAGTGCCGGGCCACTGCTTAGGCCACTCCAGCTGAGGCCACATCTCTAAGGAGCTCTTTTCCCTGCTCATTCCTCTCTGCCCGTTAGCACAGCAGGACTGGGTGCTGGAGCTGATGCCCGTGAGGAGGGTGCAGTAACCTCTCAAGACATGCCAGTGGGGCGTGCACACCCATCTACAGTTGCTGGGTGGCTGCGATGTGGTGCCCAGAGGGCGCTGCCAGGCCCGCTGCGTGCCGGAGCGCTTGCTGCCCCGCCCTCCGACGGCCCCTTCATTCTGCCTCTTCACCGGAGCCCCGTGCCCCACAGGTGCAGCTGGTCCCCGAGGACCGGGGGTGGGGGAGAGGTGACAGACCCCTCTGGTGGGCCGTGGAGCCGGTGGCACACGCAAGACCTAAGTGGGAGCTGACTGTGCCCCACAGAGTCCCCAGCGTGGTCCAGCAGCAGGAGGGTGTGGGCTCTGGTGACAGTGCCGCGTTCCAGCGTCAGAGTGTCCCTCACCACCCAGACAGGCAGGTCCACTCTCCCTGCATTTGGTCTTTCACCAGCAGGGTGCTTGTTGCTGCTTCGGAGGGTAAAGGAGAGGGGACTGTGCTCTGGGAATTGTCTCACAAGGTGGTCGTCATCAGCGGGACATTGAGAGAGGCTGGAAAATGGGGTGGCCCGGTCACCTCAGGGCGTTGGGAGCCGTCTCTTGCACCAGGCAGCTACCAGCCGCCCACCTAGCCATCACCTGCACCTGGGGCCCCGCCCAGCCCGTTGTCCTGCACAGCTGGCCTGGCCCAGCTGCTGAAGGACACCGTTGGGTTCGGTCAGTCGCTGACTGAGCACCTGCTGGAGCTCCAGCAGGGCACGGAGCATGCCATGCTTTTTAAAAATTTTTTAAAGATTTTATTTTTCTGGATTTTAAAAGATTTCATTTATTTGAGATGGGAGAGAGAGCAAACGAGCACAAGCAGGGGGAGTAGCAGGCAGGGAGAGAAGCAGGGACCCCAATGTGGGGCTCCATCTCAGAACCCTGAGAGCATGACCTGAGCTGAAGGCACACACGCAACCAGCTGAGCCACCCAGGCGCCCTATTTGTCCATTTTAGTGAGAGAGAGAGAGAGAGAGAGAGAGCACGTGCGCAAAGGCAGGAGGAGGGGCAGAGGGGGAAAGAATCTTAAGCAGACTCCGCACTGAGCAGGGAGCCTGACGCGGGGCTCCATCCCACGACCCTGAGATCATGACCTGAACCAAAACCAAGAGTCAGACACTCAACCGATTGAGCCACCCAGTCGCCCCCTGGCTGATTTTTGAAATGCGGATTTATGGACCAGATTTTAAGCAGCTCGGATAAAAGCTAAAAGAATAGGACAGATTTCTGCCAGCTCTGGTTGCAGGGGAGAGTTTTGAGTTGAGTCTAGCTAAGTTCCTTGTTAAGATGAGAGTATCAACACCCTTCAAAGGAACATAGCAGAACGTAGCGTCTACAACACGTCATTTACAATGTGTAGGGTATAGCTGAGTGTTATTAGCGGTAAGATAGAAGGAAGATGAAAATGTGACCCTTAGTTGAGAGAAAAGGCAGCAGCAGAGGCTTACTCCAAGGTGGTGACCCGTTGGAATTGTCAGGCCTGGGTAAGCATGCTTGAGTATGGAAAGGAAAACATGCTCCTAGTGGGAGTAGGAGATCTCAGCAGAGAGAAACTGTTGAAGAAGAACCAAATGGAAATTCTAGGACTGAAAACGTAGTATCTGAGAAAATTAGGGGAGTTGGGGGTTGACATAAGAAAGACGCAGCGCACTGAAGGCCCGGTTGGCAGAAATGATTGAAGAGCAGAAGGGACGGGGCCTCGGGACGCCGTGGTGCAGCGTCTGCAGGTTGGACGCACCGTGATTGGGGGCCCAGAGAAGAGGAGCTAGATGAGGGGGCACAGAAAAGTTGGGGTACTAACTGGAAATTTCCCACGTGTGCTGAAAGACCTGTATGTACGGCTTCTTGGAGCTCAGAGTCCAAGCAGGAGAGCAAGAAAACCTTGCTTAGGTTCATCACAGTCACACTGCTAAAAAACCAACAAGAAAGAGAAAATCTTGAAAGCACCAGAGGAAAGGAAGCCGTTTCACATCTCCAGTCACGTGAAATGTCACCGCCTTCTCTGCAGAAATGGGATGACAGCCTCACAGCTCGGGAGGGGGCTGCAGGAGGGCTTAATGCGGAATTCCTCATCTAGCAAAAACACCGTGGAAAAATAAAAATGAAAGGAGATTTTCGGTAAAATACAAGAGCATTTGCATCAGCAGATTGCTGTAAGAAAGGCTGAAGAAACTGAAGACGGCGCTTCCAGGCAGAAGGGACTTGAAAAACCATGTGAGTGCTCGGGTCTTCAGAAAGGAAGGAAGAAATGGTTCAGTGGGAGGTAAAAATAAAAGGAGTTTTCCTTTTAATCCCCGTCAGCGTGACCGTGTAGGGCAAAAACCGTCGCACAGCGTCTGTAGGTGGGCTGCGTGGGTCACGTGCTGGGCGCCTCGCCCGTTAGCCTGGGAAGTTGGTATGTAGTGAGCTTTGTCGAGCAGCCCCTTGCAAAATAATGCTAAAAAGCCAAAGTAGAAATGCAAATGGAGCGCAAGACAGTATTCTGTTAACGTGGCTGAGAGCGGGCAGGGACAGGAGGTGCAGAGGACCAATGAGGGGACGGAGACAGCAGGCAGTAACGTGGCACAGAGGGCATTGTCTCGGCCACGTTAAGGAGCCCCACCACGTGCAGGTGCACGAAACACTCCGGGGAGCAGGCTTGGCAGGATGGGTGAAGGAGAGCCATGAGGCACGGCCGCGGGGAGTGTGCGTGCTCCTGACCGACAGGGCTCGGGGATCCCTAAGGCAGAGGCGCTGAGCTCAGGATTTCGCTGCCCCCCCCCCAGGGCAGGCCCCCAGGTCCCCAACACCTGGACAAACGTGAGCCAGGAGCGCAGTGGGGGGCTAAGGAGGGAGGGCTCACGGCCAAGGAGGGGCAGGGGGGGTGCTGGAGGAGACTTGTCATCTCACTAGAGAGCGCGGGCCTGTCGGGAACTGGACATCTTGGGAGGGTTTGGTGTCACGGGGTGGGTGGCTGGCGTCCGGCCTGGCAGGTGAGAACGCTGCAGGGAGGGGGCGGGCCAGCGGGGGGGGGGGGCTCACGGGCTGGCTTCCGCAGCCCAAGGACAGGTGATCGGATCTTCGGGGTCGCGGGGTCTTCTTGCTGGCCAACATTCATTAGTGAGGTTGTGCCATATGAAAAACCCCAACAAGAAAAAAGAGTCCACATACCCAGGGTCGGGAGCACTTTACATTCTTTGTGCGATGGGGACCGTGTCCCACACGTGGAGTAGCTGTGCTGGGGGTCCTTGCTGGGCCCGCGGTGCTGGACACGGGCTCCCGCACAGGGGCACCGTTGGCCCAGCCTGTGCGGGGACTACTCTCCTCTCCACCTGCGTTTGTGGAGCACAGGGGAAGCCCCAGGCCTGCCGCAGAAACCAGAGCACTCCCGCTGCACGGGGCCGCGCTCAGCCAGCCGCTCATCTCGGGAGACCTCCGTGTGGCTGACCTGCAGCAGGGACACAGCTGCCTTTCTTAGAGTTCCGTGTGGTGCAGACGTCAAAGTGTTTCAGTGGGTGCTTTCCTCTGCCAGACGAGCGTGGCTCCCAGGGGCACAGCCCAGCCCCCCATTTCCCAGGGCCTGTGGCTGGACTGAGCGCTGGCCGGGGGATCACCGGCGAGCCGCAGTGCTGACATTGTCTGAGTCATCGTTTCCTGGAGGTAGGACACGGGCAGCCTGCAGCAGGGTGGCCGGTCACCGGTGACCCCCCCCCCATCCAGATCGTGGAGAGAGCACAGCATCCCCGAAGCCCCCACCACTACCCAAGGCCCCCGCTGCCCCGGCTTCTGCCAGTGGAGGCTTCATGTCAGTCCATGGTGTGCGCTTTGCCATGGCTGGCTTGTGGGGGGCGGGGCTTGTCACGCCTAGCTGAGGCTGGCCCCCCACCCCATTCCCCCAGCGTAGGGCTCTAGTGTATGGAACGTGCCGTTCCCCTGGCAACGGGCATGCGCTTTGTGCAAGGGAGCCCTACCTTCTCACTGCAACCCTGCGCAGGTTACCTAAGCTCTCTGACCTCCAGATTCCGCTCTGGGACAGTGGGCACAGTCATGCCTGCGGTGAGGAACCGAGAGCAGAGCGGCATGCGGCGCCCAGCGGAATGCCTGCCCACGCCTCCCCTGTGGTCGGCCCCCCCACGGCCTCTCAGAAGCCCACCGCAGGGGTCGTCAAGCACGTCAGTAGCTCCGCGGGCCCTCAGTGAGACTCTTGGTGTAGATTTCAGCCAGTGAGGCCCAGAATGGCGACAGTTCTAGGTTGAGGCGGGCGCTGGGCCCAGTGCCCGTGAGGTGGCGTTGAGCAGCCAGAGAGGAGGGGCCCTGGTCAGCGGGAGTGGTCCCGCGGGTGCCCGGTCTCCGTGTGTGCGGCCAGTCCGGGCTCTGCTGGGTCTTGCCAGTGCCGCCCGTCACACTTGGCGCCCGGGTGCCGGGGGCACCTGCTCCGAGGCCCAGCTGCTGGCCTCCTGCCACCTAATGCCTCTGTCGGCCTGCGGGGTCTCTGCGGGCCCCGGGTGTGCGCATGCCTGGGGAGTGTGTGCTCGCCCTTTGACCGCCACCCCATGTCTGTCGCAGGCCTTCCCGAGCAGTACTACAGCCTTACCTGGTTCCTGAGCCCCATCCTTGGCCTCATCTTCACGCCCATCATCGGCTCCGCCAGCGACCGCTGCACGCTGAGCTGGGGCCGCCGGCGGCCCTTCATCCTTGCCCTGTGCGTCGGCGTGCTCTTCGGTTTGGCGCTCTTCCTCAACGGCTCGGCCATCGGTGAGTGTCCCACCACCCCCCGCGTCCCGGCAGGAGGGGCCGTGCTCAGCGACCCGAGGGTGGCGCCCTGTGGGCAGGCGCGGGGCTTCCGGGCGCTCCTGGCAGGGCTGGGGCTGGGCCCCACGTGGGAACGCCGTGGGGATCTGTTCACAGGACGCCCTTCCTGTTGTGACCCGCTCGTGTGCCCCGCGCATCTGACTGCACGTCCTGTTTCCAGCCTTCGTTCCGAAGCCCCCCTTCGTTTTCCTCTCCTCTCAGACTCGGGATTGAAAGTGTCCAGACCCAGTCCCTTGTTTTTTTGCTCCGCGTACTCATGGTTTGTTGTTGTTTTGTTTTTAAGTCAGGCAGCTCTACGTGGGAAAATAGTTTTTGCCCTGAGGGAGCTCATCAGAACTGCTAGAAACAAAACCTGTTTTCTGGCAACGACTTTTTAAGACGAAGGCTTCCTCTGTGTTCTGACACACTCGCGGGCCCCACGTCAGCATCAAGTGGTGTGGAAGGCAGTGGCGCTGGAGCACTCACAGAGGCCGCAGAGCCCCTCGGTTTCTCAGATGCCCGTGTGGGGCCGGCTGGGGCCCAGGGAGGCCACTGTAGCTGGCCGGCCGGAAGTCCGGGGGGGCTGCTGTCTGGGAACCGGCGGGCGCAGGGCTGCTGGCTCTGTCAGCCTGTCCCCTTCAGCCTACAGAGCAGGTGGCCCTTCCCAGCACTCTCACCCGGAGAGAAAGCTGGCATTTTCCGAGGCCGTGTCTGTGGGGTGGGCCTGATGGCGTGTGGCCTCTTGTGGCAGTGACGTAGGGGCTCTGGCCCCCGCCTGGCCCCGTCTCTAGCCATGCTCACACCTCTGGGTTTTCCCCCTGCATCCTGGGTGCATCCGCCAGTCTCATGGACCTAGCCATGGCTGGGACATCAGGGTACCAGTTTGGTCTGTGGGTTCAGGGTGTACTCCCCAAGGCAAGTGAGACGTGGCATGTGGTTGCCGCTTCCCTGGGTGCTTACAGCCTGCCGAGGGAGGTGGTGGGGCATTCCCACTGCTCCTGAGAGCCGCACCTTTCTGGAACCTGGGCTGTTCCAAGAATGCGCCCGACGGCCTGGGGGAGGTCACGAGTGCGTCCGGTGGTCTGGGTGGCCTGTCACCTGACCGCACAGCCAGATGCTGCCTTGGGTGCGGCCTGACATAGGAAACGTTGAGTGTTGGCCTTGAAAGGTCGGTTTTCCTTGGAAAATAAACAGGCTCACCAGGTAGCGTCAATAGGACAGATTTCAAAGTCTTCCGTCGGAAGGTGCGAAACCGTAGTGGGTGACCAGGGAGACCCATCACGGGAACCTTCAGGGAGCACTGAAGGAGCGCCCCCACAGGCCCTGGCACCGGGGCTGTCCTCGAACCCCAGTGTGCTGGGCGTGCAAACAGGTGTGTGTGACTGCAGGTGCCACACGTCACCTTTTCTCCCTCGTGCTCACTGAGTGCTCTTTCCCGGTGACGGTTGAGGAGGAAGGATCCTTTTCCTTTTTCGGTTATGAAATGTGAAAGTTTAAAGTAAGCTTTGAGGTTCACTGAACAGCTGACGTGACTGGGGAGAAAAAATAACCCCGCAAATAACAGAAATGGAAAACGTGAGGCCTGACTTCTGTACTGAATGCCTGTGCCGAAGAACACACCCCTTTCTGGCATTGGCAAGAGTGTCCCCGTCTCCCGCGCAGGTGGCGGTCTGCTCTTAGGAGCCGGCATCTGACTGCCCCTGTGTGTTCGCTCAGGTCTGTCCCTCGGCGATGTCCCCAACCGGCAGCCCATTGGCATCGTCCTCACAGTGCTGGGGGTGGTCGTCCTGGACTTCAGTGCCGATGCAACCGAGGGCCCCATCCGGGCCTACCTGCTGGATGTGGTGGACAGTGAGGAGCAGGACATGGCCCTTAACATCCACGCCTTCTCTGCGGGTGAGAGCACGCCCCTGCCCCCGGTCCTTACCCGGCTCGTCCCAGGATGGCCAGCACGGGGGCGGCTGTTCCCAAGGCCATCCTCCCCACGTCAGGCAGGGGCGGTGAGCAGGCCGCCGCTGACCTCTCCCTGTGCTCAGGCACTGTTCACATCCGTTGGGCAGGGCCGCTTCCTGAGCCTGAGGGCTGGTGGTCAGCGCTGCCCAAGGCCACGGGCAACCATCTGATTCCTGCCCTGGCCAGTAGCTGCTCCCGATTCCTTCGGCAGGAGTCTGTTAAGTCGGAGCTCCAAACCTGGGGTCGGCCGTAGTTTCTCATCCTGTTTGCCCCGCCATTTTTTTCATTTTCCATCCCAGAGCTTGTCCTGACTCAGGACTCGGCTCTGGTGCTGGCCCTAGGCCTGCAGTTAGGGGAAAGGCCCTTCAAGATCCTTCCTGGCGTCCCCTCTGGGAGGGAATGTCGTGGGCCCCGCCGCCGCTCACCGGCCCCCTCTGTCTCTCCCTCCCGCTCAGGCCTCGGCGGGGCCATCGGCTACGTGCTGGGGGGACTGGACTGGACCCAGACCTTCCTGGGCGCCTGGTTCCGGACTCAGAACCAGGTGCTCTTCTTCTTTGCGGCCATCATCTTTGTGGTGTCGGTGACCCTGCACCTGTTCAGCATCGAGGAGGAGCAGTACAGCCCTCAGCAGGAGCGGGCCGGGGAGCTGACCAGCGGCCTGGAGGGCGGCGTGGCCCTGTTCCCCGAGGAGGTGCAGTCGGAGCACGAGCTCGCGCTGGACTACCTCAGCATGGACATGGTGCGCAGCAAGAGCGACTCCGTGCTGCACGTGCCGGACGCCAGCTTGGGCCTGGAGCCGGAGCTGCCCTTCCTGCCCGACATCGAGCCCTCCATCTTCCACGACAGCTCATACCCCGGCACCCCCCGCAGCACCAGCCAGGAGCTCACCCGGGCCAGGCCGCCCCGCCTGGCCCCGCTGCTCAGGGAAACCGCCAAGGAGGAGGAGACGCTGCTCGATAATCACGCGCAAGAAGCCAAAGTCCCCAACGGCAGCGGCTCTGCCCCCATGGACGGGCCCGTCGGCTACACCAGGGTGGACCTGAAGCCCGCGGCCGCGCCCGGGTCCGTGAGGCGGCGGAGACACGTGTTCCGCCGGCAGGCCTCGAGCACCTTCTCCTACTACGGCAAGATCGGCTCGCACCGCTACCGCCACCGGCGGGCCAACGCCGTGGTCCTCATCAAGCCGTCGCGCAGCATGAGCGACCTGTACGAGCTGCAGAAGCGACAGCGCTGCCGGCAACGCCACCAGAGCGGGGCCACGGCCTCCAGCGGGGACACGGAGAGCGAGGAGGGCGAGGGCGAGACCACCGTGAGGCTGCTGTGGCTGTCCATGCTGAAGATGCCCAAGGAGCTCACGCGCCTCTGCCTCTGCCACCTGCTCACCTGGTTCTCCGTCATCGCCGAGGCCGTCTTCTACACTGACTTCATGGGCCAGGTCATCTTCGAGGGGGACCCCCAGGTGAGAGCCCCAGGTCCCGCAGGGCAGCAGCAGGTGGAGGGGGCGCTGCCTCGGTGGCCCGTCAGAGGGACCTGCCCCGCGCCTGGGGCCACCACGTTGGGCCACGTGGCCTCCGCCCAGGCTCCGGTGCAGGGCAGAGGCGAGGCTGGGAAGGGTTGGCAGCACCTGCTCGGGGCCCAGCCTGGATGTACCGTGGCCGAGTCTCCCGTTGGTGTAGCATTCATCGCGGTTCCTACACTAAATAGCCTGCCTGCAGATGAGCTCCCCCGCACTGCCGCCCAGAGGCTGTGGCGCGTGATCCCTGTCCCCCCTCCCTGAGCCCTAGTCTCCTTTCTGGAACAGGCCCCCTCCAACTCGACCGCCTGGCAGGCCTACAACGCTGGCGTGAAGATGGGCTGCTGGGGCCTGGTGATTTACGCCGCCACCGGCGCCATTTGCTCAGGTAAGCCGTCCTCGAGGCGGCGTGCTCAGTGGCGGGAAATAGGGCCGACGTTATCCTGCCCGGAAGCCGGGTCTGACTCAGAACAGGGCTGTTATCAGGGGCGGACGCGTGGGAACTGGCCTGTCTGGAATGGGGCTTCCTGAGACCCCCACACAGGCTGTTGTCTGTGTGCTGCTTCCTGCCCAGGGGCTCCGCAGAGAGGGACTTTGGTGCCACAGGAACCAGGCCTGCGGACCTGGGAGAGGGGTCTTTTGCATCTTAGCCAGGACACAGGGAGAGCTGGGGCCTGCAGACCTCATGGAGGAGAGGCGAGGCCTTTCCCCGGACGTGGAGGAGGGGGACTGGGGAGGGGGGTGGGGTGACAGGCTTTGGTCTTGGGAGCAGCATGCGTAGCCACACCTTCTGGAACTGGGCCACAGTCTGGGTCCAGGGTCTCCTAAATAAATCTGCCTGGGTCCTGCGCCTTCTCTACACGAACCACGAGGGGAGGTCAGCTTTGCTTCAGCCCGGCTTGGACTTGAGGATGGCTAGGGACGCGGCCATAGAGCAGTGGGAAGCCAGCCCGACCGTCACGCAGCATCGTCTGCGGTGGGCACGGGAGGTGCTCCTGGGGGAGGTAACATGAAGCTGCTGGGCCAGGAAGGCTGAGCAGGAGTCTGTGTCTCTAGACCCAGGGGTTCACCCTCTGGGGAAACCAGCCACGACCCGAGGTCCCAAGTCAAGAGTGGGTGTGGGGCTGCCCTGGTGGGAAGGGTCTGGGCCAGGCTGGCCTGCAGGGCAGGGAGGCCCCTGGGAGCTACAGGATGGCACCCGGCTCCAGGCTCTGGGACCTAGGAGGGCTGACGTCTTGAGGTGGCGGGACACCCTGGTGCTCGCACAGGCGGCAGGGGCGCCCAACTGGTGGGGTGAGCACAAGCTCAGGGGTGGGTCACGGCCCATGGCCTTGCTCTCTCTGCAGCCCTGTTACAGAAGTACTTGGACAACTACGATCTGAGCATCAAGGTCATCTACGTGCTGGGGACACTGGGCTTCTCCATTGGCACGGCTGTGATGGCCATGTTCGCCAACGTCTACGTGGCCATGATCATGATCAGCACCATGGGCATAGTCTCCATGAGCATCTCCTACTGCCCCTACGCCCTGCTCGGGCAGTACCACGACATCAAGGAGGTGCGTCCATGCAGGGGCGGGGGGCAAGGGCACGAGGTCCCCAGCCCGGACTGTACCTCGGGGCAGACCATCAGCCCCATCTGGCTCCAGAGTCCCAGCTCGTCCTCCGCTCATCTCTGGGCTGAGCTCTGTGCCTTCCGCTCGGGGGACATTTGGAGTGCACGTGACCCCCCTAGGTGTTTGGTTCCAAAGGGCCCAGCAGAGCTGCCGCCTGGCCTGCCCCCACCCCAGCCCGCACGCCGGCCTGGAGGCTTCGGGTGCGTCTTGAGGGATTTTGGTGGGGCACCTGGGAGGCTGCCTGCCGCTGTTGTCCCCTCCCAGACCCTGGGGGAGGGGAGCTCGGCCAGCACTGGCCTGTGCATAGGGCGTGAGCCACCAGCGCCGTCTAGGGGGTAGATGGAAATCGCTTCCGTGGCCTTAATCTCCGATACCTCCCAAACGCCATTATTTCAACACATTCGGTGTGAGATACCGATGATCCTCCCCGTGCCTTGAACGGAGTATGTACCTGACTCTTCCCGTCCCTCGACGGGCTCCGTGGCCGCGGCGCTGCTGTACCCCGTGGTTCTCACACTTCACACACAGACCCTAAAAGGAGAGGAAGAAACACAGAAAAGCCCAGATTTCTTTCTCTAAACCCAAAGTGTGTTTAATCTTCTCTTGCACAATTACAGAAGCAGAGCAGATCCGCTGTGATTAGCTACCTACCAAACGCCAAACTAATGAAAATCCAAATAACTGCAGTATTTTTTTAGTAAGCCTTTTAGCTGGGGAATAGCATGACTACGGAGAAGTACACACATTGTAAATGAACAGCTTAGTGGCTCTTTGGACAGCAAGCCAGAAAAACTAATGCAGACCCGGGAACAAGAGAAAGCTGCTCCTCACCCGCATCCGTCCCCTTGCCAGTGTTCGTACCTTACGTGACTGGAATGTCTGCGGGCAGAGGGCTGGCAGAGGGCGCCGCTTCTTTCCCTTCCCGTGCCAGCGGGGCGCCCTTGTCCGGTGCACACGTGCAGCCCTCCTAGGGTACGGCGTGCACGTGTGCTTTGAGGTCAAAGAGTGTCACCCGACTGTTGGCCCACGTCTGGGTCGCCGTCTGACACAGCGCATCACTGTTGGGGCCACGTGGTCCCCACCCGCACACGGTACACTCCTTGTCCGATCGGGTGCCCATCTGGGGCTGGCCTTTCTGGTCCCCTGTCCTCTCTTCCACTGGCCAGTCTGTCCTCAGACAAGTGTTCTGTTCTAGAGTAGCTTCGTTGTCAGACCGGAAGCTGGTACTGCATGTCTTTCAACTTGGTTCTTCCTTGAGCTCATCTTGGGCGTTCTCTACGATGTTAGATCAGTTTCTGGGCTTTTGCATTGGAAGCACGTTGATACAGATCAACGTGGGGAGACCGACAGACTTCATGGCGCTGAGGCTTTCTGCCCGTAAACATGGTGTAACTCTGTTACCCGTAAACACGGTGTAACTCTCTGTTACCCGTAAACACGGTGTAACTCTCTATTAATTCTCCCAGCACAGCTGCCGAGTCTTTGGACGTGATGCACAGTTGCATCACCCGTGTGTGATGAGATTTATTTTTTCTTTTCTGATTCTTAACACCTTTTTATTTATTTTCCTTGCCTTATTGCAATGGCCCAAATCCCAATACTGTGTTGAATAGAAGTGGGACGGGGTCGGGGAGACAGGCTGAGTGGTCGCCAAGGAGCTGAGCGGAAGGCAAGTCTTGCTTTCAGACCTGTGAGCTAATACTGGGACAGCGGGAGTGCTGGCCGACGGTCAGCCGCCGCCCGGTCCTCAGTCTTGTGCCCTTGTCTCTTTCAGTACGTCCAGCACAGCCCGGGGAGCTCCAAGCGTGGCTTCGGCATAGACTGCGCCATCCTCTCCTGCCAGGTGTATATCTCCCAGATCCTGGTGGCATCTGCCCTCGGGGGCGTGCTGGACGCCGTCGGGACCGTGCATGTCATCCCCATGGTGGCCTCCGTGGGCTCTTTCCTGGGCTTCCTGACAGCCACGTTCCTGGTGATCTACCCAGAGGTGTCAGAAGAGGCCAAGGAGGAACAGAAAGGCCTGTCTGCCCAGCCATCAGCGGACGGCGGGGATGGCAGCCAGAAGCCCACCGTGCTGGCGCTGTCCCGGAAGGAAGGCCCGCAGGGGCTGCTGGAGACGGAGTCCATGGTCTGAGCCTCGCCCCTCGTGCACACGCATTGTGGGGGTGGGGGTGGGGGGGACGGGGAATGGCGGGCGGGTTGGTCACTGCTGGTGACAGCACAAGGCAGAGTTCCTTCACGACACGGGTGGGGATCGGTAGTTGTAGGGTAGGGCTGAGCCGCTAGGCAAGACCACCACACTAATTACTTTTTCCACAATTAAAAAAATCATTTTGAAATTTTTTTTTTTTTTTGAATCGAAAAGGATCTTCTAATTTCAACTCTATTCTGCGGGTATATTATTCTGCATGTTTTTAAATCATAAGGCAGATTTATGATAGACACAGGCAATTTAGAGAAACATAAGATTTCATTTCCAAGGTTATAACCGAAGCATGCAAGTGCGTGCCGCCGGCTGTGTGCGGGCTCGGGGGTGGCCATGCCGCCAGCAGCCGAGCCCCTCTGCTCCTGTCGGGGCCGCAGGTGTCCGGCGTCAGACCCCGGTTTTGTTGGCGCTGCCGTCGTTGGAGAGTTTTTCTTTATCATTACTGTAGGAAAAAAATTTTTTTCTTTCAAAACTGGTTTTCTTAGAAGAAACCACGTTTCTTCTTTTCCTCAGAGTTTCTAACAGATGGTGCGTGGGGCAGGCCCGCTTCTGGGCAGCGGGAGGCGGCAGTCCCCACCACCCCTACCCCAGCCCGTGCCTTGAGCCCCGTTGGTAGGGGAGGGTGATCTGGGGGTGCCCTGCGGGGACGACGGGCCGGGCACCTGCGGCAGGCAGTGTCCCAGTGAGCAGGTGGGGGTCCCCCGGCAGGTGCACGCATGTGTCCAAGTGTGGGCCCCTGACCCTGTCATCTTTGTCCGAAGCTCCCCAGAGACGTGGGGGACTCTTTCATTGCACTTTGACTCGTGTTTAAACCATTTGTTGGAAAATCATGAGGGCAGAGCTCCCGGCGTGGCCTCGTGCGCTGGAGCCTGCCGCCTGGCCTACCTCGGGTGCGGGGGACGTGGCCCCCGTGCGTGCGCCCTCCTTGCGCTGGGACTCTCCTGACCTCTTCTGACCTCTCGGCCTGCTCACCCTGCTCGACGCCGGAGTCGGAGCAGCGGCAAAGTGAAGCGAGTGTCTGCGGCCCGCCCCCCCCGAGGGCCCGGTGGCGTCTCCGCTTGGGGTCTCAGCCGAACGCCGACTTGGGGGGGAGCACAGTCGCGAGGCTGCAGCTGCTCGGGAGCGCTTCCCCAAGCACGGTCTCTTTGTAAGTGAGCAGTTTCTGCCTTTGTTACTGGGAATGGTCGGTCCAAGCTGATGTCACCGGGACACAGACAAGTCATACTTCGCTGCCTCAAGTTGTTGTTTTTTAAATAAAGAACTTCCAGATGCATGAACAATCATGCTGCAATATGATCACTCTAGAGCAAGTATAGATGCATACATACATACATACATACATATATATATATATATATATATATATATTTCAAGAGGAGACTACGCAGTTTTTAAATAAATTACTTGAATTTTCTGTGTATTCCAAGGACTGGCTGTCTGGTGTACCTGGCGGGCCTCCGGCTGTGCCGTGTCTCGTGGCCACTGGTGGCGCGCTGTGCAGGTGGGGTTTTGGGTCCCAGGAGCCGCAGGGGCTCGTCCGCATTGGTCCCCTTCCCCCGGGAGCTCGTGTCCAAGAGCTGACCTCGCAGAGCCAGGGCGCGAGCGTTTTGGGTACGTTCACGCGGGAGGCGGCCACGGGATGTGGAGCGTGGGCAGGGAGAGTCTGGCCGGCTGCTGGAAGCGCCGCCGGCCTCGGCGCGAAGCCCCAGCCTCCTGCTGTAGCCGGCCCCCGCAGGGCAGGTCCCTGGCTCCAGTTCTCCCCCCTCCCCCACTGCCAGTGGCTTCGCAGCCCCAGGCCCTCCCGATCACCCCTGCGGTGTAGGCAGCCTGCTCCGGGTGTCCCGGCAGCTAGAAAAGCGGGTGTGGGGGTGGAACAGTTACGAATCCCGAGTCCCGATGCACAGTGAACCGAGCCCATGCCTCTGGTCAGGACGGTGCCGTCTCCCCAGGCAGCGCGCCTTCCTCCTGGAGGCCAGTGCCCCCAGACGCCGGAGCCCCACGGCTGCGTGGGACCTGCGGGGCCTGGCTGGGGCTTGGTGTTTAGGCGTGAGGGGCTTATGGTAGGATCGCCATCCACAGAGTGTGTTCTCCCTTGGCATCCAGCCTTCCACTTGACCGTGCTCTGAAATAACAAGGACCGAGAGGACACTTTGTGGACGCCCATGTTGGAAGAGGTGCGGTGCGCCCTCCCAGGACCCGCCCGCCCAGGGCGGGCGTGCCTTGGTGGCTCCAGCCTGGTTCGTGACCAGTCTTCCTTACTCCGTAGGTCTGGCCAGTGTGCAGACCTGCGAGGAGAGGGCGGTGCCTTGCAGGTTGAATCAGAGTTGGTCTCCTGGGCCCCCGCTCCGGGTGTGAGCACAGAGGGGCGCCTCTGCCCTCCCTTGCGGGGAGATGATTTCAGGATCGCGCTGACTTGAAACCCTTGAGTGTCTTCTCGTGTGTCTTAGAGCCGCGAAGAGGAGCTGGCCGTTGGCACGACGTGGCTGCGCTCTGGCCCGCGAGGGTGGGGGGCTATGCTTCGTGACGCGGCGGCGCAGGTGGGCCGGGCGGCGGCGGGCTCTGGGGGGGCTGACAGGGGTCCCGCTCAGGTGGCTGCCGTGTAGTGCAAACAGGTTTGTTACCAAAGCACGGGAACATGAGTACGATTGCCCTTCCGTTCCCAGTAAAAGTCGAGGGAGTAAGGAATCTTACGGAAATGGCCCAGACCCATGCAGCCGAAGGCTGGGCTGTGCTGGAGCCTGGGGCGGGGGGAGGTTGTCTGGGTCGCGCCTGGCCACCTGCCTCCGCACCCTGTGGTGCCCGTTCTGTCGGCAGAACGCTGTTGTGACCCTCTGGGCGGCTTAGGGCCAGCAGCGTCTGTCCCCACCCTTGGAGGTTCCGGAGCCCCCGTGAGCACCGGGTTGGGGTGGCCCGGCTCCCCTCAGAGGTGCTCTGGTGTTCTTACAAGTGAGTGGCTCTCTGACCCCCGAGTCCCCAAAGGGCAGCCTGTCCGTGGGGCTGCAGGGAGCAGGATGTGGTAGGACGCTGAGCTCAGGCCGAGGGTCCCCAGGGTGGCCCAGCCTCGTCGCCTGCGATGCTTCCGTCGCGTGTCCAACCACTGGCCGAGGGGGGACTGACGCCCTCCTGTGTCTGCCGGACATGGTGACTCCTGTCACCGCCCAAGTCGGCAAGACACCAGCGCACCCGACACAGACCCGCTGAGGAGGCTCGGCCGAACGTTCCCCCAGCTGTCCCACTCCTCGCTGTGCTCGCTGCTGGAGGTGTCACAAACACCCATCTTCCTGCCTGCCTCTGGGCCCACTTCCTGAGCACTCCTGGAGGGGAGAGTGCGGCTGCTGAGGGACTGCCCAGTACTCGCTGCGAGTGGCGTCAGTGCAGCGCAGCCCTCCTCCCGGGAAGCCAGCCGCCACCGTCCTGGCCCGAACCCCCGGGTCTTGAGATGGCCCCTTGGCCGGCCCATCCTCGGGAGCCGGCTGTTCCCCCTCCCCTGGCCCGGGACCTCCGGCAGAGCTGAGGGGCCACCCCCACCTGCGGAGGCCCGTGGCTGTCTACTGGGCTGCGGGGGTCGCGTCTCCTCGGGCCGCGGACTGGTCTCCTGGTGGAGAAGGACCCGCTTGTTACGAGAGAGACTCCCCAACCATCTGGGAACAGGGCTGCTTCGTTGCCCTGCGAACTGGCTGGACGGCGACTTGTTCATCACCTGGCTAAGTTGGGGAAGTGTAACCGCTCTTGCTGATTTTAGCACCTGTGTGTGTGTGTGTGTGTGTGTGTGTGTGTGTTAGACATAACATTTGAGGAGGAAAAGGGGTTATGAAGAAGAGTAACATTGCATATTAACTTTCTCTATTGGGGCGTGGACAGTGTCCTGTGTGCGTGTGCGTACGCGGGACCCTGGTGTGCCGTGTTTCCCGGGCACACCGCGTGCGTGTGTCGCCCCGTTGCTGCTGTGGCTGTGTGTCTTCCGCTGTGACTCTGGTCCAGTCGTAATAGACCTTTCCGTGCCAGGTGACCACGGGGGTGTGTCTGAGCCACTTCCCTGCAGCCCCTCCCCGTGCCTTCCTGCGGCTGGGCTGGGGACCCAGGCCTGCCCCAGCCCCCTGTCCTAGAGCCCTGGTGGGTCTGATGGCGGAGGGCAGCGAGCCCCCAGGCCCACCGCCGCACTGACTGTGGACAAAGTATGAGCTCACGAAGTCTCCCCAGAACCTCTTCCTCCACCCCCCATCCTTCAGCCCCGGGGCCCTCCAGGATGGCTTCCTCTGTCAGAGGTGCGGAGGTCACGGCTGTGCCTGCGTCCTGGGACCGGGGTCGCGCAGTTGGCAGCCCAGGCGCCGCCACCTGGAGGTGACACCGACCCAGCATGCGCTCTCCACATGCCCAGAGGGCGACCTGGGGCCAGGGTGTGGCCACAGGTCTGGGCACCCTTCCTCTGAAGAGCCGGAGCTGCTCAGAAGCCATCCTGGACCTCCGGGCCACACAGGTCAGCAGCGGAAGCCGAGGTCCAGGGTGCCCGTGCCTCAGGCTGGGCGGGGCCCTGGGCAGCGGGTGGCCCCGAAGAGGCAGTGGGGGGGTGGTGGGAGCTTGTCCAAGGGCACATGGGCAGTGATGCCTAAACCCAGGACAGGGCACCAAGGAGGCTGGGCGGCCCCCCGGGAGGAAAGGAGGGGATGTGTGGTCGCAGAGGGGTCCCCAGGGACCGCGTGGTGGCCGGAGCCCGGTGCCAGCAAGCCTCCTGCTGCCTCCCTGGCCCCCTCTGGGCCCGCCTCCCCCCGCGCGGGTGCCCCCTGCGGGGATGGGGGCAGGCTGCACACGCTGACTCAGTAACCATGTGTGTCTGCCTTTTTTTTCTTTCAAAAATGAAACCACACATGGGTTTGCATCTACCCGTTCTGTTTAGTAAAATATTTCGTCATCTCACGCGCACGTATCGGTCTCCTACACTGTCTCAATGAGATGAAGGGGGGCACCGGGGAGGCTGAGTCGTTAAGCGTCCGCGTTGGCTCGAGCCCCCCGTCCATCCGCATCCATCGGGCTGCCCGCTCGGCGGGAAGCCTGCTTCTAACAACCCCCCCCCCGCCCCGTTTGTGTTCCCTCTCTCACTGTGTCTCTCTCTCTCTCAAATAAAATCTTTTTTAAAAAGATGAACAGAGGCTTTTTGTTTTGGTGGTTTTCTGGGTTTTGTTAGTGAAGTTTCTATCTCCTGTGCATATCTCCTCTAGCTTTCCAAAATGCAGCATTAATTTACTTTTTCTGGGTGATGCACTTTAGGATTTTCCTGGGAGAGGGGGACACGGCAAGTGGGGCATACATAGACAGGAACAGTTTGTGAATGAGTGAAATTATTGATGAGAGAGCTCCCATCTGGCCTCTGACTCCATCTGGAGACCACAGTGGTGGTAATTATCTGTCTTTGCTTCCACTAACGTGGCTCTTTAACATCATTAAGTTACTTCCAAGGAAATGGAAATTTCCAACGAAATTATATGTGTATTATAGTTTTTGGATCAGGAAACCACTTAGAGACCAGAAGGTGGACACACAGTGTTCTATTCCAGGCTCTTAGAAATGGTAGAAAACACACACTCGAGACAAGAGGAGGAATCCTGAAGGGTGGGAAGGAAACGATCTGAAATGCTCACAAGGGACTTTTGCAAAAGGGTTGGGAAGGCACGAAGGAGAGATGGGGGTGTGGAGCTATCCCACGGCGCCCTGGAGGAAGGCGGCGGGGTCCGGGCCAGGAGCGAAGCCCTCACCACCGCAGCGCCTCAAACAGGCAGCGGACCGTGGCCGTGGCCGGGCCTGCACGGCGCAGAGTGAGCAGAGATCTGGTGGCCATTTTGTCCATTGGAGTGCTCCATCGGTGACTTACCAGGAACGTATATAATTGAAGACTGATCATGATTTGTTTCTTTGTGTTTTGTTTTTTGCTTTAAAAGAGAGCCTCAATAAAGAGGTTTGATTTATATTCAATAAGACTGACCGATTTTAGGTGCACAGTGTTCCATCGGATGTACACATTAGTCCCGGTTGCTCACGACCCAGCAGGCCACTCCTCGGGGTCGCCCGAGAGGCACGAAGACCCAAATCCTCGTACTGCACCTGCGCGCGGCCGGGAGTCATGGCACCCAGGAGGAGCCCCGCGCCCCTCCGTGATGCTGCCCTCCCGCCACTCAGACTAACAATCCCGGTCTGCTTCGTGTCACTGGAGAACCCCACAGTGTGATTCCCGCCTCCTGTCCGCCCAACAGTCTTGAGGCCCGTGTTAGTTCGGGTATCACTCATTTGTTCCTCTCTTGTTGTTAAGATCCCATTAAACGAGCACACGGAGTCTATCCACAGGGCAGGGGATGGACACTGAAGTCATCGCTACTTCTTGGTGTTTGTGACTGAAACTCTTGCGCTCCCGAACATTGGGGGACAAGACTTTGGGTAGACGTAGGCTTCGCGTTCTCAGAAACTAGCTGAGCTCCGGGATTGCTAGTGGGGGGCATGACTCCGCGTTCCCACAGTGACGAGCGAGGACTCTGGCTGCACCTGCTGGGTGTAGTAGCTTTTTCTCATGATTAGGTTTCTAAGGATCCAAGTCCTGACCAGTATTTTCTCAAAGAGATAGAAATGTGCCTTGTTCCGGAGTACGGAGGGAAAGACGGGGTCTCTGGCCAGGAAGTGTGATGTTCCCTAGAGCTGGCCTCGAGCCACCCCCAGCTCTTTCTGTCCCTGGTTCCCGGTTCCTGGTTCTGAATCCTGTCGTGTGCTCTTGCTGGACCCATTGAGATAAGCATGTGTTTCTGGTTCTGAGTTTGTTAATGTCATGGTGAATTACATCACGGTTTCCAGTACCGTACCTGTCTCTCTTACATTCCTGGGATGAATTCCACTCCGGCAGAGGTACTATCCTTTTTATTTATTGCTGAATTTGAATTTCTAAAACGTTAAAAGCTCTTAATGTTTATGTTTATAGAGGGAAATGGTCCCTTTTTTTGTTTTTCTTTGTAATGTCCTCTCTGTCTTTGATAGGAAGGTAATATTGGTATCATAAAATGAGATAGGGAAGAGTTCACTCCTTATTTTTATGAAAAAAGCATACAATTTACACATTTTCCTTGTATGTTTGGAAGAGTTCATCAATGAATTTTTTAAAAGATTACTTATTTTAGAGAGAAAACGTGAGGGGGCTGCAGAACAGAGGGAGAAAGAGAATCCCAAGCAGGAGCTCAACTCACGGCTCGATCCCACGACCCTGAGATCATGACCTGAGTCACCCAGGCGCCTCCATCGGTGAATTCTTTATGACATTGTCTTCATGTGCAGGTTTTAAACTATAGGTTAAATCTCTTGATCAGAAGTGCGGCTCTTCAGGCTCTTTCTTCTGGAATGAGCTTTGTCAGCCCGTGCCCGGCGAATGATGCTTCACTTCCAGCCAGGTTGTCACATTTCTTGGCATCAGATTCAAAATATTCCCTTACTTACCTTTTCAACAGCTGTAGGATCCACAGTGATTTTTTTGTTCTGGTCTCTAATGGAGGTGAACACACACCCGACGACAGGCACAGCGTGCGAGTCTGAGTGTCGACACGTGCGTACTCCTGAGTCACGAGCACGGTCTGCACAGGACATCTTTTTCATTCCAAAAACTTCTCCCTCGATGCCCCCAGTTCAGTCCCATCCTGTGTTTACATTGATCAGATGCTGGGCAACCACAGGCGCGAGTTCAGTCACCATGGATCAGTTTTGTGTGTTTTGGGGTAAAGAGGAGTGCGGGGACGCGGACGCGCCCTCCAGGGTGGCACCGTTACACACATACTCGTAAGAGACACTCTGCAGACACGGGTGTTCCTTCCTCTCGGGTAAAACACGCAGTGAGGGGCATGTCTGGGCGGCTCCGTGGGTTAAGCACCCGGCTCTTGATTTCAGCTCAGGTCATGATCTCAAGGTTGTGAGATCGAGCCCCGTGTTGGGCTCCCTCCTGTTCAGCGCGGTGTCTGCTTGGGATTCTCTCTCTCAAATAAGTAAATCTTAAAACAACAACAACAAAAACCGACGTGTGGACTTGGTGGGGTTGTGTGGTAGGTTTGTGTCATTAAGAAACTGGCAAATGGGCGCCTTGGGGAGCTTAGTCGGTGAAGTGTCTGCCTCGGGGTCCTGGGAGCAAGCCCCATGCCAGCTCCCTGCTCAGGGGGGGCTCTGCTTCTCCCTCTCCCTCTGCCTCCCCCACCGGCTGCGTGCGCGCTCTCTCTCTCACATAAGTAAAATCTTAAAAAAGAAAGAAAAGAAAGGAAAAGAAGCTGGCAAACAGTTCTCCCAAAGTGGCTGTGCTATTTTGACCCAGCAGCGGGTACCCGCTCTCACAGTAAGTTCCATTTGCTTCATATCCTCACCTGTCATCATTGTGACTCTTCAATGTGAGCTCTTCTTATAACTATCAGGTAGTGGTTCCCTGTGGCTTCATGTCTTTCCTAAATGACTAATGATTTTAAGCGTCTTTTCAAATAGGCATCTGTGGATCTTCACTGGTAAAGTGTCCTTTGCCCATTTTTTAATTGGGCTGTCTGTCTTTGTATGTCATGGCTGTAAGTCTTCGTCAGATCCCGCATCGTAAATATTTCCTTCTAGGTGTTGTGTTTTAATGATGTACTGTAATGATGTCCAATTTAACCTTTTTTTCCGACTTAGCTTTTAGTGTTTTATTGTTTTCTCTAAGCCATCTTTATCTGTACCGAGGTTGCAAAGATATTCTTTGTTTCTAGAAGTTATAGCTTTCTATCTAGACGAACCACCTCAAATTAAAATTTTCTGAAGTGAAATCAGGGTTGAGCTCCTTCCTGTCTCCATCCAGTTGTTGCAGCACTATTCGCTGAAAAGATTTCCCTGCTGAATCGTCTTGCAATTTTTGTTGAATATCGACTGACTGTGTGCGGATCTGGATCCTGTTCTGTTATCTACTTCTGCCCCCACTCTCACCGTTTTCATCTGCAGCTCTGGGGGGAGCGTTAAATCACAGAGCGGGACTTCTCTCGCTCCGATCTTTTCCCGGCTTATCCTGACTCCTTAAGTTGGCATTTCCATGTGTGCGTGCACGCCTGTAGGTGCCAAACTGTCAACATACGTACCTTTCAATCGTGTTGGGATTTGGATTGGAATTACCTTGCATCTACCGGAGCTAACATCTTTACAATATTTAATCTTCTCATCCATAAACATAGCAGACTGTTTCATTTATTTACGCCTTTTAAAATTTCAGCAGTGTTTCTGAGTCCTCAGTATACAGGTCTACCACATCTGTTTCGTTAAATTTATTCTATTTGATGTGTTTTGAATGTGATCGTAAGTCGTATTTTTACATTTTCTAGTTCTTTCTTAAAATACAGAAATGCAATGATTATTACATCTTCACCTGTATCCCACGACCTTACTAAATTTGTTTGCT
Organism: Spilogale gracilis; assembly: GCA_004023965.1. Lineage (NCBI taxonomy): Eukaryota > Metazoa > Chordata > Mammalia > Carnivora > Mephitidae > Spilogale > Spilogale gracilis. The sequence goes on from PITA01009745.1 coordinate 44,566, forward strand.
CTAATACTCTCTTTCTTAAGATTCTTCAGGATTTATGTAATAAATATGTGAATAGGGACGCCTGGGTGGCTCAGTTGGTTGAGCGACTGCCTTTGGCTCAGGTCATGATCCTGGAGACCCTGGATCGAGCCCCACATCGGGCTCCCTGCTCGGCGGGAAGCCTGCTTCTCCCTCTCTCACTCCCCCTGCTTGTGTTCCCTCTCTGGCTGTGTTTCTCTCTGTCAAATAAATAAAATCTTTTTTAAAAAAATGTGAATAAAGACAGTTTATCCTTCTAGTCCAACCTTCTAATCATTCATCTTTGCCTCTGTGCCCAGGTCAGGACCTGCGGTGTGGTTGATGGGGGACGAGAGGGCTTATGCCCCGTTCCCGGCCTTAGAGGGGAGCGCCCCCCTGTGGCCGTCCGGTGGGCTGTCCGCTTTGAGTTCCCACAGGTGCTCCCTAGCAGTCCGAGGGAGTTCCCCTCTCAGTTTGCCGGGATGTTTATTGTGAACGATTATTTTAATTCCGTCAGTTTTTTCCTGTATCTGTCGAGAGAACCACTGTGGTTTTTCTCCTTTATTCCGTTAATACGTGAAATTTACAGATTGTCGATTGTTAAATTAACCTTGCACTCCTGGAGCTGCCCCACGCGGTCAGGCCGTGGATTCGTGGGCCGCCTGGGGGGCACCAGTTGGTTAAGCGACTGCCTTCGGCTCAGGTCATGATCCCAGAGACCCGGGATCGAGTCCCACATCGGGCTCCCTGCTCGGCGGGAAGCCTGCTTCTCCCTCTCTCACTCCCCCTGCCTGTGTTCCCTCTCTCGCTGTGTTTCTCTGTCAAATAAAATAAAATAAAATAAAATAAAATAAAATAAAATAAAATAAATAGATAAATAAATAAGTAAGTAAGTAAGTAAGTAAGTTAGTTGCTGGATTCAACCGGCTAAGATTTTGTTCAGGCATTTTGCATCTGTGTTCATGAGGGGAACCAATGTGTATTTCTATTTTCCTGTCAGATCTGTCAGATTCTAGCACATGATGCTGGTCTCCTGAATGGGCGAGGAGGTGCTCGCTGACCTTCTGACAGACTTCTGTGGGAGTCTAGGATTCCATCCTTAGGAGTTTGTTAGAATTCACTAATGAAATCCACAGGGCCCGGGATTTCCTGTGTGGGAAGGTTTTTGACTAAAGTCAATTTCCTGAGTGGAGAAGTATTAAGATTGTCTATTTCTTCTTGCATTGGTTTCATAGTTTCTCAAGAAATTGGGACATTTCATCAAATTCATTGCCATAAAGTTGTTCACTTACTGTTTTGCTGTCTAGAAGATTTCAGCCTGTCTCTCGTTCCTGATACTGGTTATGCATGTCTGCTCCTTTTCTCTTGACTGGTTTTATGAGTTGACCGATTACTTCACCAACTTTTGGCTTTGTTGATTGCTTTCCATTTCATTGATTTTGGTCTTGTCTTTGTTGTTTCCCTCCTTTACACATTTTGGGCTGAATAAGCTTTTATTTTTTTCTATATTCTCATGATGGAAGTTTAAACCTTTCTTCTGATAGAGGCACTTAAAGCAGTAACTTTTCCTTTAAGCATGCTTTAACTGCATCCACAAATTTTGTATTTTTTAAATTTGTGTGGTTATTTTTATCTGACACATAGGTTATTTGGAAGTAATGTTTGATTTCCAACATGATTTTAATTTGGGGATTTTGAAGGAATTGGTGCTGTTGATTTCCAATTTCAGTTTGGGGTGGTCTGAGAACACATCCTGTGAGATTTAAACCTTTCCACTTTGTGGTCCAGCGTATGATCTAGCCTGAACACTGTGTGTTCACTGGAAAAGAAGGGGGATTCTGCCATGGAGGCTAGAGTGCTCTGCAATGTCAGGTCAGATGCGAACCTTCTGTGTTGTCACAGAGCTTTTGTTGCTTGGTTCTCTCCCTCACTGAGAGAGGGTGGGTGTGAAAATCTCCCGACTCCTGGTGTGGGTCTGTCCCTTTGTGCCATAGTTCTACTATGTTCGCTTCCCCGGTCACGGATCTCCACTAAGTGTATACACATAGGACTACTATGTCTTATGAATTAGTAACAATACCAAGGAACTGAAATGCCTTTTTAGCATCACACACACGAGCGGGAGTCTGTTTAGTGTCGACGCGAATAGCGATGCGGCGACCGTGCTGATTGCCTGTTCCGGCTTCTGCTGCCCCCCACCTGCCCCGCGGCTGGTGTAGAGTGCATCTCCCGTAGATGATGGCGGTGTTGGGCTGTGTCTCCTTTTAGCGACATCTGTCATTGCTTTTAGGGCCTGCCCTAATCCAGGATGACCTCATCTTGAGATCCCCGGGGCCACACCCACAGGCTCCGGGGCCTCTCTGGGCCACTGCAGCCGCTGTCACATGTTCACAAGCTCCCTCTGAGTATTTTCACAAGTGCCCAGCAAAGCCACCTCGCTGGAGTAGTCTCTGGGCTGGTCCTGGGCCCCACGGGGGGTGCCCTTCCTAGTCACACCAGCCTGGGACGTCATGGACTAGGCCTGGACCAGAAACCCAGAGCTCTGGAGTCCTGTGCAGACTCAAGGTCACGCTGCAGCCGAGCCGTCAGCACGAGTGAGAAACTAGCTCTCGAGTGTCTGGGCCTCTGACTGCCCCAGGGGCCCATGGCTTTGCTGCGAGTGCAGACGTTTCCCGGCGGCAGACACAGTGGGCCGACTCTGCCTGGCCTTCTAGCCCGCTCCCCCCAGCCCTGCGGAGAAAGCACCTCTTCATCTTCCTAAGGAATCTTCTAGAAATGGACAGAAGTCATGCGCTTTTAATTCAGATGTCACACTCACGTCCGACTCTGAGGTTGTTGAGAGCGGCCGACACGATCGCGTCTTCAGAGAGCAGATCGTAAAGACGGGGCTGAGCGGGAGCAGGGCAAGGCAGCGATGGGCATCGAAGCCCAGGGCCAAGCCCCAAAGCCAGCTTTCTCTTCTCTTGTTCAAAATACAGCCGGAGCACTGAAATCCTAGTAGACTGGCTTCTCATTCACGATGAACACTTTTTTTTTGCTACCAACTTATTTCAGGCTTTTGGAGCCAGGGCGAGGAAGGCATCGTCTTTCTAACAGACTCCAGCTCCCCCGGGGCTTCCCGTGACAGCATTCAACACGGACCCTCTCCCAAGCACCGAGGAAGCACTCAGGCATAGAGCGCCCTTTGCATTTTAACAAGCCCCCGGCCGCCCTCTCACTGTCAAGTAAGATCTCGGAAATTATTGCCAAGAATAAAGGAGTGAAAAGTCTGCATCGAAGTAACTTGATGTGCGCTTAGATTGAACCCCAAGCAAACCCCAAATGGCCCTGGGTCATCTTACAGCTCTCTCCCACCAGCGAATGTGCGGAAAGGAAGGAGACGGGACAACAGCGTTTCACAAACAAAGGAATTTATTATTGACAAGGTGAAAAGGTTACATGTAGATTGACATTCAATAATTTATGAGTGTTTCTGACCGGATTTTCACGTGTTTCCAAAAGCAGAATTCAACCTTCTGTCCTTTGCTGTGGCCGAGTCTTCCTTCTGGAAGTCAGGAACACAGCCTCGTCGGAAACACAGCTGTAGGGGTGTGAGGCCACCGGGCTGCTCTCTGCACCGCATTCCCAGAACACCCCAAAATCTGGGTCCACGATCTGGAGCACGCACAACACGTAGCCCTTGCAGACCAAGGCCTGGTCTTAGCTTTCTCTGGAGGTTGCGGGTACTACTGAGCTCGGCCCCATCCTGGGGGCCTGGCGAACCCCCCCTGCGGCCTCTCAGGGTGAGTGAGGTCTGGCGCGGCGTCTGGATCCACAAGCCGAGGGCAGAGGGTCCGGGGGCCCCATCTGTGGCTGAGCCCATGGCGGGGGGGTCCACCAGGGGACAGGTCACAGACCCTCACTCGGTGCCATCAGGGGGATGTTCCCTCCTGGACACTGAGGGAAGGACATCTCAACATTACAGTAAAAATGTAGAAGAGGTCTTTTTTGCCAATACTTATTTATAGCTAATAAGATCACCTTCAGTTAAATAATGGACCACCTACAGAGACCTGAGATGCAGACGGCTGAAACGTCCGTGACTGAGGGGCAGCACGTCCACGAGAAACCTCGATTCCGTGATGCTCTTCTAGGTGGGATGCCGCATCTGTGATCTTTGAAAGCAAAGTCTCTTTTTTCATTATAAAAACTTGACATCACTTAGAAACACAGAGCTTGCCTCTGCTAGCCCAAGCCCTGGCCAGACACCCTGAGCCCGGTGCTGTCCCCTCCCTGGTCCCCTGCTCTGAGCGGGCCCCGAAAGGGCAGCCACAAATCCCTTCCACCACAAAGCTGTCATTTAAAAAGCCCCTCCGCTCATAGACTTTGCTGGAAACAAGAAGTCAGCCCGATGCTGTAGATCTCCCAACAACGGATGCTTCCTGTACATTTGTCGAATGAATGGAGTAGAAGAAACGCAGACCGGAGACTTGGGGTCTGCCAGGTATACGTGATTGGGCTAAATCCCTTCCCTCTGGCTCTGGTGCTGGCCCTTCGTCGGGAGTTCTGGAACTTTCTAGACAGCACAAAGGGTGACTTCACGGCAGAGCTATTAGCAAAGTGAGGCAGCTGCCTGCCTGAGAAGCAGCCAAAGTGGAAGGCTGTTGGAATAGGGAAGCCTGGCGCACGCCCTCCCCCGCCTTCTCCGGGGGCACCGGCAGGGGCCGCGACACAGTCCTGCTCAGCATGTTCTCCCACGTTTACTCAACCTTCCAGATGGCGATCTTCCCCTCCCCACTGCCCGACCCGCTCAGCACGTATCTGTCCTCGGCTGAGCACAGGGTCTTCACCGCGTCCACGTGGGCGACCAGCTCCTTTTCCACTGTCTTCCTCTCGGCGTCAATCACGTAGATTTTCCCTTTGGACTTCCCCTGTGACTGGCCTGTGCCACCGACCCAGATCTGCCAGGAAGAAGCGCAGGGGGTGTCGGCCCCACGCAGCCTGGCCCGGGAGGGAGATCCCTGGAGGTGTGCTCACCCCGTACACCGGGTGGAGCGGCGCACCCCCAGGTCCGAGTCTGTCCCGGACGCCTCGAGGGGACGAGGCCAGGACCAGCGCTGCAGCCCAGGGGAGGTGTGGCTCCGCGCCTTACCTGCTTCTTCACCCTGATCATGCAGCTGACCTCGGAGCAGTCCTGCAGCGGAACCGCCTGAGGGCGCCTGGTCAGGTCCTTCAGGCTCCAGACGTGGATGCTGTCGGCCCCGGCACAGGCCACCCAGAGCTGCTCCTGCTGCAAGAGAAGGCACGGCGTGGCTGGCGGCCCTCACCCTGGGGAGCGGCGCAGACGGCGCTGCCGGGACAGATACCTCAGGGAGGAGCTGGAAACCGAGGAAGGACGAGCTGAGGCCCTTCGGGTTCTCGCTGCTCTTCAGTTCCTGACAAAGGCGTCCACTCGATGTCACAGCCACGATACTGTCCCCCGTGCCTGCAGAACGAGGGGGCGAGCATGAGGCCCAGGGGGCACACGTGGGTCCCAGGGATGCAGCCACTGCAAACGCTGCCCTGGGCAACCAGAGGGTGCCAGCGACCCCGTGGCCGTCACCCGCCGCGCCCCCCGAGGCCCCGCTGACTTAGCAAGGACACAGCAGCTTTGGGAAGCCCTCCTTCCCCAGGTGTCACGGGTCTCCTATCCTCCAGAGCCCCAGCCAGTCCTTGAGGGCCACACGTGGCCAGGGCAGCCCAGGAACTTTCCCGCTGGAACAGCCCCCAGGGCTGAGGCCACCACGCCAGGTCCCAGACATGGGGACAGGCGGCCCATCGGGGGGCATTGCAGCGGGATGCAGAGGGAGGCGGGAGCCCCAGACGGGCCGCTCTGGCTTCCTGTCCTGGGCCAGTGCGCCACAGGCCCCCTGGGACAGCCCCACCGTGGCCGCCCCGAGGAGACTTGGAGGCTCAGCTGGGTTTTCAGTCACGGAAAGTGAGAGCTGCCATCTCGTCTCCCCTTCCTGCTTCTAAGCTCAGGTCACAGTGGTCTCAGCCCTCATCCCGTAGATGGCCCATCAGCCACTCGGACCCACCGCTGAGGCCCCCGTGACGCCGCAGCTGGTCAGGAACACCGGGCCCACCCCGTGGCGGGCACTTCTGCCCCCCGGCCCCCCCCGCAGTGCACTGGACACGGAGCCCCAGGAAGGGGTCCCGATAAGAAGGGCCACGGGACAGGACGAGGCTCAGCGGCAGCGCCAGCAGCACAGCAACAGCGGGGGGCTGCGGTCCCCATGGCCAGCGCGCTGCCTCCTGCATCTCATAGCCGTCAGCAAGCTCTGCGGGGGGAAGAAACGAAGGCACAGACCCCAAGGTGGCCCAGCCTGGCTCCAAACCCGAACGCACCCTCCTGCAGCACGGGCTGTGGGGACGGGCTCTGCTTCCCTCCGAGAACACAACCCAGGGCTCAGCGTGGGATGCCCAAACGAGGGGGAAGACACAGGGGTCTGACTAGAGAGGAAGGTCACAGCGCGTCAGGCTGACCCCTTCAAACGCCTGGGGAGGAGTGGGACACACCGGTGGGGCCGGCCCTCACCGCCAGGCTGTGCCTCCGAGCACAACGACATCCCCATGTGAGAGGACCCTGACCTGGGTCCCAGCATCTGCACTGGTGACGTCCAATGAGGGACTGAGATTTCCACTCATAACAGACTTGTGACAACACTTCTCAGGCCTGCACTCTCTGTTGCCCGAAGAAACCCTACTTTTCTCGTTGTTAAAGGAAAACTACTTACTCTATTAACTTGGAAGATAACGGGGATTCTGTCCTCTGTTCGCTCCCTCACTGTACGTGACAGGCACCTTTTAGCCCAGAGTTCGGTCAGCTCTGGGGTGAGCATGTACACACACACACACACACACACACACACGCACTGCGGATCAGGGCTGAGGTGTATGGGCCCTTGAACAAAGACGTAAACCCCTAACCTGCACACAGCACCAGGTTCCCCCTGCGGCGCCTCCTGCCTCTCCACAGGACGCGGAGGACACAGAGGAGGAAATGTTCTAGCGCCCTGTCAAGGCCCCCTTGCTCCAGGTGGGGCTGCCCATGTGGCTGGAAAGAGAAGGAATACCCCCAAAATGAGGGAGCTAGAAGGGCTTCATACACACCTTCATTTATACCTTGCGACCCGAAAAGAGCCACACTTACAAAAGTATAGACTGCACACCAGAATGAGGGGTTACATGCTCCAGGACTAAGGTCCAAAGTGAAATATATTTACCCCAAAAAAGCTGAAAAACAAGCCTCTACACAGGATTAAAAAGATTGGCCCGAAAATGATTCAATGATCTTCTAGAATAAAAGCTAACAGTCTTTAAAGAAGGGTATAATCCAGAGTCTCCCAGATGTGTCAGCAACATCGAGGACACAGTAAAACGCCAGCACACGTGATGCGTGAGGATACAAGTAGAATTCAACAGAGGGGGCAGCGCACGAAGCAGACCCACAGATGACCCATGATCCCACAGATGACCCATGATCCCACAGATGATCCATGATCCCACAGATGATCCATGATCCCACAGATGATCCATGATCCCACAGATGACCCATGATCCCACAGATGATCCATGATCCCACAGATGACCCATGATCCCACAGATGATCCATGATCCCACAGATGACCCATGATCCCACAGATGATCCATGATCCCACAGATGATCCATGATCCCACAGATGACCCATGATCCCACAGAGAAGGACCTCGACCAACAGTTGGGAGTGAACTTAAAAACTCACAGGAAGACTTTAGAAGAGAGATGGAAATTTCTCGAACTGAAATGAAAATTTGCTGGACAGGTCCAGCAGCAGAGCAGAGGAAGGAAAAGTTATAATTCTAGCTGTGCCTGAGACCTGTGGGACGTTATCAAATAGCCTAGTATATATTAGAATATTATTATATGTATTTACATTACACGTTAATATACTAGAATATACATATGTAGGTGTAAATACATTCACACACACACACACACAATTAAAATCCCAGAAGAGAAAGAAAGAGAATGGACAAAAGAAATACTGGAAGGGATAATGGGTAAAGTCTCCCCCACTCACGAAAGTAAACGGCTGGAGACAGACATGAAGTCCTTCACGTCTAAGCGCGCTGTAGTCCGATTTGTGAAAAGCAAAGACAACCCTTCCACGCAGCCACGGAAACCAGACACGAGGTGTTGAGCCGAACAAAAGGAGTGAGGGCAGACTTCTCATCGGGAACAAAACAACTACATGCCAATGGGAAGACATTTCTAAACTGGGGCGGGGAGGGAACACAGTCTATCCCTCTGGAATCCGTGTACAGCAGACTCGGGTCAGAAACTCTAAGGGAAATGCTCGACGCCAAGGGAAGTGATGCTCGACGGAGACCAGGAACGAGTCTCCTCAGAAACAAATATGTGGGAAAAATCAAGTACTTATGCAAAAAACTTTAAAAGTATTTACGGAGGTTTATCACAGTTGTAGAAATAAGAGACTGCTTTTAACAACAGCAGTCAAAGAGTCAGGAAGAGGTAAATGGAATTGCGGACACGGCCGTGAGCCGCTTCTGTCCCAAGTGAGGGGGTCAGGCTGCGAACTGAAGTCCTTCGAGCAGCCACGAAAAAGTAAAACCAAAAATTGGAGCGCTAAGAAGACAGAAAAGTAAATACAGAAAATTCTCCTAGCCTGCCTTCTTTTAGACAGAGTAAGAAGAGCAACGGAGGACAGGGGGTAACGGGGGTGGTGCAGGGGACAGCGGGCTCCCGCCCGAGCTGTTGGAGCGGCACTGGGCATGAGCGGACCGGTGCACGGTCTCTGCACACCACACGTGCACACGCGCACAGCACACACACGCGGGCACGTGGCTGGAGAGGCACTGTGGCCACCATGGGGGCCACCCCACACAGTCACGAGGGCGCCGATGGTAACAGCCAGCGGGTTTGGTGAAGATGCTGAGGACCCAGACCCTCCTACGGGCCAGCAGCTTCCTCAAGGGGTAAACACGGGGTTAACCCCTGGATGACCACGTCGACCTCCGCAGGAGGGGCAAGCCGTAAGCACACATCACAGGCGGCCCTGAGCACACGAAGCTCACGAACAGCGTGGCCATGGCGTCCGTGCAGGGAAGGCTCGGGGACAGGTGACACGGCGGCGGAATCTACAACAGGTGCCCTAGGGCGGGCGCTGCCCAGAAAGGGGCTCCGGGGAGCCTCCGGCTGTGACGGAGCGGGGATCCCGGTGCCTGGGGACAGCAGGGCACAGTGGGGGCCGAGAACTTACAGCACCACAGGCGGCCGTCGTGCAGGCTGATGGACGAGAGCCGGCCGCCGGGCAGCTGGAGCCTGCTGGTCACTCGCAGGGTGCTCACGTTCCAGGCCAGGACGGTGCCGTCCATGCTGCACGAGTACACCTTGCTGTGAACACGCACGTGTAAGTTCGGCTGGAGCACTCTGACCCGAGAGAGCCCCGGTCCCCGTTCCGCCCCGGCACACGCTGTCCACGTGGGCGCAGCAGGCCGGGATGGTGTCCTGCGGCTGCCTTCCCTTGTGCACAGCGTGTGCAGCCCGCTCTGCAGAACTGGGACGCGACCACCGAGTGCAGTCTGGCCGCTGACGCGGGGAGAGCACGCACGGGCACCGTCCCGGCCAGAGTTCACAAACCAGCCTGTGTCGGCGGCCAACGGCTGGAGGAGGCGGCGGGCACCAGCCGCTGCAGTGCGCGGCCCCTTCTCCTCCCCAGAGTAAGTAATGTTCAGCTCAGTGCCTTATGTCCTGAGCCGGGCCCGCCTGAGGACAGACGAGGCCCCTAGAACTCGGGACAAGGCACAGAGGACGGCAGCCGAGCTGGGGGTGCCCACGGACCAGGCAGAAATGCCCGCTTAAAGCAGCTGGCCATGCTCCCAGAGCCTGTGCTTCCTCCGTGGGAAGACACGGACCTGGAGTGATGTGTGTGCAAGCCGCAGGTTTCGGGCAGACCCGCAGGCCGCCGCCCACAGCGACTGTGCCCCCTTCCCGCTCCCCTCCCACCCAGGAGCCCCAGGGCCCCCTCTCCCGGCGGAGCCCGGCGGTACCTGGGCGTCCCCTTCTGTGTGGCCAAGCCCGTGACGCTGGAGCGGTGGTCGGTGAGCTGCTTGTCACAGGACATGCTGTGGGCATTGATGACGTAGATGACCGAGTCCTCCGAGCCGACCCACACCTGGTTGTGCTCCGCCATCACCATGCAGTTCTGGTGCGGCCGGGGAGACAGCGCCAGCGGGCACACGCCGTCAGCCACGCGGTCCCGGCCTGCACCTGGCCGCCCCCCACCTCTGCTCCGGGGCACACGCGGCGGTCCGTGCGCCCCAGCCATGTTCTGTCCACAGGCCATGTGTGAGCTCGTTATATGGTTTCCCCAAGATTTTATTTGACAAAGAAAGAGCAGCAGAGGAAGAAGGACAGACAGACTTCCCGCTGAGCAGGGAGCCCGATGATGGGCTTGACCCCAGGACCCTGGGATCGTGGCCTGAGCCGAAGGCAGTCACTTAACCAACTGAATCTCCCAGGCGCCCCAAGAAAGGGCTTTCTCAAATGATTAATTCTGAAATTAGTGAACTAGCATCCTTTTCCAACCTTTGGGAATATTGGTAAAATTAAAAGTACCAATTTTAGGGGTGTCTGGGTGACTCAGTCTACCCCTCCCCCCACTCATGCCCTTGGTGACGAATTAAATAAAACTGGGGCGCCTGGGTGGCTCAGTGGGTTAAAGCCTCTGCCTTCGGGTCAGGTCATGATCTCAGGGTCCTGGGATCGAGGCCCGCGTCGTCGGGCTCTCTGCTCAGCGGGGAGCCTGCTTCCCCCTCTCTCTGCCTGCCTCTCTGCCTACCTGTGATCTCTCTCTCTGTCAAATAAATAAAATCTTAAAAATAAATAAATAAATAAATAATATCTTAAAAAGTTTGTTTGGTAAAAAAAATAACAAGTATTAAAACACAAAAGCCCTTTCTTTTGAGGCATCTACCTGAGAACTAGTATAATTTTGGTGAAACATCTTTCTTTAGTGGCCCAAAAGTATCTTAGATAAAATGCTTTGAGCTTCAGGTTTCAGAGGAGGCAGCATTTTCTTGAGATAATTAATTATGCAAGTTTCTTTCTTGTGAAACAGGACAGAGTATCTCAGTAAGACGAATACAGAGGCGTTTTCACGAAAGTGGGAGAACTTACTGCTTTACTTGAATATCACGACCTGGCCTGATGGGGGCAGCAGACATGGCCACGTAATGCGGCCTTCTGATTTTATTTTAACCAGGATTTTAAGATACTCTGTTATTTAAAAGGCCTAGAAACACACATAGCTAAGATTCAACAGGAAAAAATTAAATTTAGAATACAAGTGATGCCCTTAATTTCTGTGTGGTTGGTCTCAAGCATTATTAGACCTTATTAAATACTTCCTCTTGGATCCTGTTACTATATCGCGTGCGGCTCCCTGTGTGGACATGGGGAGGGGTAACCCCACAGCCCCCTTACAGTCTTGCTAATAGGAGTGAAGAATGAGCCCAGCCCCCTCAACAGGCACCTGAATTCACAGTATTCCTGTTGTTCACAGCAGTTGGGAAAGCTTAGACTGGGCCCCAGACTGCCACATTATTTTTAAGTGATGGAACGTGGCCACCAAAGTTGATACTAAGCAATGCTGAACGCTGAGGTCCCTAACTCCACTAGATCGTTCTCACGTCAGAGGGGGGCGGTGGGGAACCCCAGCAACACCTCCTGAGACAGCAGCCTCTTTTATTGGCTCAGAGGGCCCTGAGCAGATGCCTCCCACCAGATGGTCGGTGGGAACGCACCCTCAGGTGGGGGCTAGTGCGACAGCAGACACTGGGGTTCATGTGAAATGTGCCACGTGTGGCCCATCACGAGGGCCCTGATTGTCTGCGGGGACAGACAATCTCTGTACAAGGGGAACGTAAGGCCTGGTTTCCAAGCCCAAAGATGTGAAAAATACTGCACGTGTCTGTGTGGGATCGGGAACACGGATACGAGACAGGCCCCGCGTCCCCATCACTGAAATCCACGCGCGGGTTCCAGGCTGGGGGCGCGGCTAAAGCCAGCCTCTGCTCACGCACATACGGACGCCTACAGGCTAGAACAGGTTCACAGCTAACAAAACCGAACAGGGCGATGCTACCAGGTAACGAGCATCCCACTGCCGCGGACACGTGGACGCGTCCGTCTTCCCAGAACCCACAGCCCGATCGGGGAGGGCATGGTGTTCACTCACCAACTTGGAGGTGCCCACTTTGAAGCAGTGCTGGTGAGTCGTCCAGGAGGAAGCGTCAAACACCGTCACTTTGCCGTCACTCAGAGCGCACCATAACTTGGGGTGGGCGTCCCCCACTGTTTCTGCTGGGTCCAGGTGCCCTGAAGGAGGAGGTGACCCGAACAACTCTTAAAGGGAAACCCTGTGACGCCATTCCTCAGGTGCTGCCTGGGCCCCCGCACGTGCCAGGCGCCGTGCCGGCGGCAACAGGAGGGGACACATCGGGAGACACCGTGCCCACGGGGGACACGCCAGCTCTGGCCACAGAACCACGTGAGCAGCGGGCAGGGCCCCCAGCCAGGGCGGCCTCCCCAAACCGGGGTCTGGAGGATGGGTGCGCAGTCACCAAAGAGCAGCACCCCGAGCACGGGAGAAGCAGGTGTGTGCCAGGGACCGAACGCAGGAAGGCGGGCGGGCGGCGTGGCGAGCCAGGGCGGGAGCCGTCGTGCGGCCCCAGTGCACACCCCCCACCAACGCTCGGCGGGGTCAGTCCTGCATCTTGGCCATTCTAGCCATGTGGAGATTCTGGGTTTGGGACTATGACTGGTGTGCATTTCCCTGATTGCACAAGTGGCTGCCGGCTTTGCCACATGAGGGAATCTTCTAGAGGGAGGTGTCCTGTGTCACTCACTTCTGAACCGGTGGTATTACTCTCTCTGACTGGAGCCCCTTGTTTGCTCTGCGGTGTTACCAGCATCCTATCCAAGTCCGGACAACCCTGTTCCCTCTCTTCAATGTGTCCTTTTTTTTCCCCTAAGACTTTATTTATTGTTTATTTGAGAGAGCGAGCCAGTGAGAGAGCACAAGCAGGGGGAGTGGCAGAGGGAGAGGGAGAAGCAGACTCCCCACCGAGCAGGGAGCCTAACGCGGAGCTCAGTCCCAGGACCCTGAGATCATGAGTTGAGCCGAAGGCAGACCCATAATGACTGAGCCCCACAGGTGCCTGGAAGGTGCCGTTTAAAGTCCACAATCTTCCTAGTGAAACCCACCAATCTTCACGGCTAGCGCTTCCTTACAGTTTCCTTACGGTTTCCTTCTCCCCGCCAAGGTCAAGAACGTACTCCTCGTGTTGGCTGCTAGAAGCTTGCCTGCTCCTTCCTTTACTCCTGTCAGCGCCTCCCCACGTACCCTTCCGTCCGCTGGGGACTATGTGTGGCCTGAGCTGCGGCCGAGGCTCGTCTTTTCCAGAAGGATGCAAGATGTCCCAGTGTCACTGATGGTGACTGTCTTTCTCTCCAGCCCCTGCTTAGTCATATCGCCTCTGGCATCAGCCAAGGAAGCATAAACGTGTCGATCTTCCTGCGGGCTTCATCCCACCGGCCTCGGGTCCCCCGGGATAGCCCCACACACTCCACAACCCCACCAGGGGCTGGGATACTTTGAGGCTGGGCTTCAGTGCCGAGGGCTGCCTCCGGGAGTCTGGAAACATCACTAACAGGTTTACTGGGACCCCCCTTCTCAGCAGGTCCCGACCGGTCCTGTCCCTCTCGCCCCTTGGGCCTGGCCGAACCCTGCTCAGCTTCTCACTTCTCAGGCACCGGCAGATACTCCACAGGAAAAGGGACTCCACCGTTCTTCACGGCGGTTCCATATGCCATATGCGGCCCTTCTAGACGCTCTCCGAGTCACCTAGCCCATCATGACGGGGGGCCGGAGTTCATGGATAGGACACTGACTGAGGTCTGGAAATACTCAAGTATCCAGACAGCACGATGAAAACTGTCTCCGTCTGTGGCGTCAGCATCCACAAGGAGCCTTGACTGGAGGAGTCTGGTCCGTCTCCAGTGGGACGAGGTCCAGCTGGGCTCTGTCCTCCTTCACTCTCAGTCTGTCACTTTGAGGGGTCCTCGCCTGCCGGGAAATGGCTTTGCCACCGAGCTGCCATTCGTCCATCTGGAGCCGGTGAGCTGGGGGACACTGTGCAGTCAGAACCGCGGAGGGGACGGGAGCACATCATGGTGCTCACCATCGCGCACCTCATTCTCTGCACGTGAGCCGAAGCACGTGAGCCGAAGCACGTGAGCCGAAGGGCTGTAGGTTCTTTTCTGCCCAGAACGAAGTCCTTTGTTTTCTAACTCGGAGAGCCCGTGAGCCACCCTCCCACCGCGATCCTTTACAAGGAGAACTTGCACAAAGGCATCCTTGTTCCTGCTTGGACCTGGGCAGCGCCTGTTCCTGTCCAGCCTTCGTCCTGCCCCAGCCCGTGGGGAGCCAGGAGGCCCGTGTGCGGGAGGCCGGCCGCCCTGCCGTGGGGATGATGAGCAGCCGTGTGGTCACGTGTTCGGTCCTGGGTGCGGTCACTCATGACAGCGGGCCCGGGTTCTGAGTGCAAGCGCCTGCTAAACTGTAAAGTTCTGTGCTACATGAGGATCAGCTGGCTTGGAGCAGGGTCTCCATGGAGTGTCCACCCATATCAGTCCCCGCGGGCTCCCCCGGCTCCGGCCTCCACGTTACGGGGTGTCGGCGGGCTCCCCCGGCTCCGGCCTCCACGGTGCGGGGTGTCGGCGGGCTCCCCCGGCTCCGGCCTCCACGGTACGGGGTGTCTGCGGGCTCCCCCGGCTCCGGCCTCCACGGTACGGGGTGTCTGCGGGCTCCCAGGCTCCGGCCTCCACGGTGCGGGGTGTCTGCGGGCTCCCCTGGCTCCGGCCTCCACGGTGCGGGGTGTCTGCGGGCTCCCCTGGCTCCGGCCTCCATGGTGCGTGGTGTCGGCGGGCTCCCCCGGCTCTGGTCTTCACGAGGTGGAGTCCGCGAGCGGCTATCCAGCTTCACCTCCCCACTCAGGGCTTTACCTCAACAGGGAGAAGCCCCCCGTACCTGTTCCCCACTTGCCCAACGTCATGTCCTGGGCCCCTTCACTGCGGGGCTGACCTCAAACACACCCCAAAGGCCCCAGAGTGTTGAGAAGAGCAGCAAGAAGCAAGCAGCTCCGCTTACCTGGGGTGTACAACAAGACGTCGACGGCGTGGGGCACAGTCTCTCCTGCTGAAGGATTTATCCTATGCCGCAGGGTCTCCGAGGTCGTCTTTGGAACCGCCATGGGCACTTGAAATGCAAGCACTCTGTTAGTGTCGCAGACGCGGGGAAACCGGGCTCTCCCCTCCTGCACACCCCGCTCTCTCCAGGAGCTTCGTGCTCTTGGCCCCGGACACGAGAGTAAAGGTGTCCCCGTCCGGGGGCCTCCCTCCCGTGCGCTGTGTGAGGACGACGGGAGACACGGGGACGCCGCTCACATCCCAGCTGGGAGCAGTGTGATCGGACCTGTGTCTGCACGCGGCCATCACTGATTATCCACCACAGACAAGACCCAAACTGTTTCTCAGTGAACAGTCGCAAGACAAAACCTAGACAACTAGCCCGAGAGCGTCTGCCAGCCCGGGCGCCGTGGACGTCTCAGGCCGTGGCTGCGGGGGCTGCGGGGACCGCCCCGTGCACCGTGGGATAGCCAGTGGCAGCCCGGCCACACCGGGGGACGCCGGAGTACCCCGCACAACCAGAGACATTGTCAGCATCCCCCAAAGCCCGCCCACCGGGATGGGGCGCAGGATCCCATAAAGCTTAAGTTTAGATCTCCCATCTGGAGTTGACCTCAGGCTGCTAAGTGACACCCGGGCTTCCTGCCTTTACCTCACTAAGCTTTGCTCTCCAGAGAGGAGTTCTTGTGGGTGCAAAGGGGTCAGGGACACTGAGCCGAGGCGACCGGCCTTCACCATACAGAGCCGGGTGGGCGACAGTCAGAGCGAGCTGGCAGGCATCGGCGGCTACCAAGGTGACAAGGTGCCTCGTTTATAAAGGAAGAAGGCTTTTGCCAGGACAGAGAAACAAGCCGTCAACGTCTCTTCTAGGACTGTCGACAAGAGCTCCTCTCAGTCCCTTCTGCCGGGATGGCAGTGACCAGGGCATCCTGCCTGCTCCCGGGAAAGGGGGCTCTGGGGTGCGGGGCTGGGTCCCAGGACACAGCGGGGGGAGGTCTGGGGTACAGGACAGGGGATTCTGCGGCCAGGAAGCACCAGAGACCCCTCAGTTATCGACAGACGTGGCAAAGGCCAACATGTGCCAGAGCGAATCAACACTTAACTGAGACGAGTTTAGGACAGCATGCGCGAACAGAGCCCGTCCACGAGTGTCCACAACAGTCTTATTCCCAAGAGCCAAACGGTGCGAACTACCCACATGGTCAGCCAACGACAGACGAACCAAGGGGTCCATCTGCCCCAGGAAAGAGTGCCAGGGGACACCTGCTCCAGGGACGGACTCTGAAAGCACGGTGATAAAGGAAAGAAGCCACTCTCAGAAGGACACGTGCCACAAGATCTGTGTACAAGAAATGCCCAGAACAGGCAAATCGAGAGAGAGAGAGAGAGAGGGGCTCAGTGGCTGCTTGGGGGCCGGGGGTGGCTCCCAAGTGGTACAGGGTCTCTTGGGGCGATGAAGATGTTCTAAAGTTCCCTCTGCTGATGCGGCACAAGTCCTGAATATGCTAAACCACGGAGTCAGACGCCCTCGCTGAATGTGGTGTGTAAGCTCCATCTCAGTAAAGCCGAGATTTAAAGAACAGTGCATACAAACAGGACTGGAGATTGTCTAACACCCCTACGTAGGTTCGCCTGTGTTTCATGGACTTAATGCTGTCGGTGGGCCTAGCACAGGGGGGCCACGGCTCAGAGGGATGGTAACAGGTAAGCAGTCCTCTGTATTCTCTCTTTGGTGCAAATCACAAGACTGTTGGCTTGTAGACCATTTAAAAATTGAAACAAAACAAATAGCTAAAATGATGCATAAAGTTGTTCCTCCCCATTTGCTATTTCCTGGATGTAAAAAATCCACCCCCCATGAAATAAAAACAGCCCACTGCCCGCCTCTCTCTGTATGGCTTCCAGAACGTGAGGGCGAGATTCACACCTGCACGCACGTGGTCCGAGAAGTCCTATTGGGGGAAACTGACCACACCTGGGGAAAGAAAAGACCCGTCCACCCGGGGGCCTCTGCTTGGGCTACAGTCGACACACCGACCGTGCACACAGCTCTCTGGGGAGGCGCATTCCTGACTGCAGAGCTCCGGCGACCTCGCCAGGGACTCTGCGAGCCACTCAGCAGCGGTCCGCAGGTCCCTCTGGAGGGAACAAGCTGCCGGAGCTCTGCTGATGGCAACTAAGAACCCCAGCACACAGCGCCCGGCGTTTGTGGGACGTCACTCAGACCTCAAGCAGGAAGATGCCCTGCCCTGGGTCCTGGTCAGCACAGAGCACCCAGAGGACAGGAGAGAAGGACGTGTGCCGTGCAAAAATAAACAGGCAAAGGGAAAAAGTGAGACATTCGGGATCAGTTGTAACGTCAGCCAGAGAAGACCATGGAAGGCGCACCCGGGACAGCTCGGCTCTGCCAGGCGCGTGCTTCGCTTACTTTCGCTCTTCATCTTATCGAAGTAGGACAGCTTGGAGGCGGCGTAGATGGCGCCGGGCGCCGGCAGCGTGCCCACCACGGCGTCCATCAGCAGGACGTGCGTCAGGGCCTGCTGGGTGTACTGAGGGTCCTGCGGGGGAGGGCGCGATCAGCAAGACGCCTGCCGGGCTTGGGACGGCAGGGCAGACCACCCCTTTAAAGAGGCGTGTTTTTCCCACGCCACTCAGGCAGTGGACGTGTGGCGCTGATGTCACGGGACGCCTCTTGTCCCTCCTAGTTAAGACAGACGCTGCTGATTACAGCAGGGGCTGGCACACATGTTCTGCGAAGGGCCAGGCAGCTGTCTGGGCTCCGTGGGCCTCGGCATTTCCGGGGCCAACCCTCGGCTCTGGGGCCGGGGCTCGCAGACAGCAGCCATGGCCCGTGCCCGCGGGCTCTAGCTGGACTGTACTGGTTTATGCGCGATAAGGCAGCAGCCGTAAAAGCAGATGGCTGGCCTGAGAGTCAAGGAGTACTGCAACCCTGGAAAGGCCCCGGTCGCCCTCCCCGCTCCACACAGGACGACTCCCTCTGTAGCCATGGTCTCGGCCCTGGCGGCTCCCTCACCAAGGACAGTGCTCCGACCGTGCACATGTCTGCCTTTCCTAACCTCTGCCCCGGGGGCGGCGGCTGCCTGCCCCACCTCCCCCCTCTGCAGCCCCTGACCTGCCCCCCATGTGAGTTCCCATCATGCCCTGCACACAGGGTTGTGGGCTTTCTGGTTTTATCCGCCCTTTAGACAGCACCAACCACCTGCCCCACCAGGGCTCCAGCCGGCCTCCGTCCACGGGGCCCTGCATTCCCGTACAGTGCTCACCGTGTGTACAAAAGCCACCAGCTTGGTCCCAAGTCAGTGAAGACGCACAAACCCCTAGGCTGTAAGCGCGAGTCTAGCAGATGACGTGCCCCCGCCCTGAACCCTAGTCCCAGGGGTGGAGGAGGAGAAGCCCGGAGCAGGGAGTGTCCGAAAGACCCAACTCGGACCTCAGGGTCCAGCCCCGTGTCCCTCCAGTGTCCCCGTGGCACTGGCCATGTACTGGGCCACACCAACCACGGCATCTCCCGTGCCTCTAGAGGGACCCCGTCTAACCCGACTTGCGCTCATGGGGCCGCGCCCGAGCCCGAGACGAGCCGCCGATTGGGAAGAGCAGGCGCGTGCATCCCCAGACCTTGTGGTCGTCCGCCAGCTTCTTCCCGGCCCACATCTCCTTCACCATCAGGTGCCACAGGTCACACTCGCTCTTCAGATTGGCTTCAAATACTTCTTTCTTGGACACCATTTTAATTTTTAGAGTGGGTATTCTCAGAAGCAGAAAAGCTACGGTGGTACTTCTCACTTCCTGTGGAGGCAGAAAAAAGCAGCAGGTCAGAGAGATGTCGGGGTCCCGTGGCGGGAACTCTGGAGTCAGCGGGGGAAGGCGGCAGAGTGGCGGCCTGGAGATCCCCTGCCCTGTCTGTACCTGCCAGGGTGCTCAGCGGCGGCTGCCCGAGCGGAAGGCAGGCCCAGGACTGAGGGGGCTGAGCTGGGGCTGGCCGGGGTGCTGTACAGGGAGCCCCGGGCAGGAGGAGGGGGACGGCCCGAGAGAAGGCCCTCCACGTAACCCTGCTGTCAGGCACCAGCCCCAGCGGGTCAGGAACCAAGGCCCGCGTCTGAGAGCTCACGGGCCTTCCCGGCCGACCGAGGCCATGACCCCTAGCACGTCCACACAGAGGCGACCCACCAGGTTCAAGCAGGGCTCACTCTGCCTCCCGAAATGCCTCTCTCTTTGCAGTTCCAGGAGGCAGTCTGTGCAAGCAGACGTGGGGGGGCCGAGGGGCCAGGGCTGCAGTCCCTTCCTGCCTCTCCCGCCTCCAGGAGTAGTCCGAGCTGGATTAACATGTCCCACACGCCTCTCGAACATAAACATAAGGCAGCAGGTGCAGCCGGAGCTGAATGTCCCCAGTGGGGAAGAGGACCACATCTGCACTCCAAGGGGCCCCTCGACACTGCAGACAGCACGGGCCGGCTGGCTGCGCGCTCACCTCTATGTTCCTGAAGGTGGAAATCTCCACGTAGCCCGGTCTCCCTTCCGTCAGGAGGAACAGGCGCTTCTGGGTCATGGCGATCTTGCCCACGCCGCGGCTCGTCCGCACGGAGCCCGACACCTTATAAATACGCTCGTTCTTGTCCAGGTGCTCCAGCACCGACGACGGCAGGCTGACCTCCTGGGCCTCTGCTTCTGCCTCCTTCCAGCAGTTGTAGAAATCTTTGAATGTTTCTGGGTCAATCTGTTTCTGCTGCCCTTGGTTTGGTAAAGAATAGAGATTTCTCAGCAAAGGACACAGCCCTGGGGGGAGACGTGATGCGCTGTCCATACAGGCCAGCAGGTGGCGTCAGCACCCGGTCTCCCCACCCCGCTGCTCATGCCCAGGCTGGGCGGTCCATCGGGGGGCTGGGGGCCTCCCTGTGGCCATGGACACTTTTCACAGTGGCAAAGCCCTGGGTCACCAGTAGACCCGGTGGAGGCATTCTGGGGCTTGAGGGGAGCTACTCCTCAGATGCAGCGAATGCTGAAGACACCAGATCCTGGGTGGCCCTCCTCCATCATTGGATCAGAACTTGCCTGAAGCTAGCGCTATCTCAGTATTCTTTGGTTACGTGAGCAATATTATTTGGAACCAAGAAGAACTTGATACAGTAATTTCTAAATGTCCAACAATTGCAGGCTCTCAGGTCAAAGAGAGACCCAGGTGTGGAGCCCAGCTTTCCTGGTTAGCGGGGTGGGGGGGGGCACTGCCTGCTCCCCCCTACAGTGGAAACGGGGCCACACCCGATGCCAAGAAGTCCCACCCACTCTGACCCCATTGTCCTGTGTCTGAGGCTGCCTTGGCTGGTTCCGCCTCTGCTCACTTCCCTCCGTCATACTCGCGTCCCCCTCCCTCTCCCCATCCTGCACGGGAACAAACTCGCACACAGCCTCGCAGCCGCTGCCGTCGGCACCTGGGATGCCCAAGACACAAGCACGTGCTCCCCCGCTCTCGTCAAACTTGCGGGCTCCTCATCTAAACCGGGCCCCAAATCCCTCCAGAACAGGGCCCCTCCGGGGGGCCTGAGAACTCCCAGATTCTCATACCGAGTGTGTTTTGAAACAGACCTAGTCACGTGCCTCTGTACACACTGGGCCAGGGTGTTCGGACCAGAAGACTCCTACACATCCTACAGGAGACCCAGATCACACCTCCCAGTGCTCCCTGCCTGCCGTGGCGGCCGTCCCAGTGAGGTGGCTGCCAACCCACGCACACGTTTCATTCATGCGCCGCTGCGCATGACGGGTCCCCGTCGATCCTCCCACCCCTCAGGAGGCCGGCAGGTTAGCAGGCTGTCCACAGTCAGGAAACTGAGGCACGGGGAGGAACGCCGTTGCTGGCAGGGTGGGCTGGAGCCGGGCCCCAGCTGCACGTGTGGGTGGCCATGTCCTCCCGCTGAGGCGTCGGGAGAGCAGGCGCCGTGTCCTCCCCGCCAGCCCCCCTGGAGGCCGGATCGGAAATGGACAAAAGATGCAGGGAGGGACCAGGGCGGCCACACCCCAGCTCTGGCTCTGGAACGCAGTCAGGGGACAGTCCCCGAGGACTTGGCTATCACGGAGCACCCGTGAGTCTGGCCTGAGCTGTCCCTGCAGCCGTCTGCAGGCCTCGGCCACCACAGCCTCCAGGGCCGCGGGGGAGCCGGACAGTGCAAGCCCGCGGACGCCGTGCACATCTGTGAGGGCCGCACGTGCCGCTGCACACACCACCGCGGCTCCTGCATGCGCCCGTGCATACAGTTGGTGTCCATTTCACCTGTCCCCAGTCCACCCAGAAACGCCAGCCGTTCCCTCCCGTGCCCATCACGCACCCCCCATCCCCGGTGCGGGCGGAGGTCCGGGCCCCAGGCTCGCACACACGTCACCTCCCTGCCCTGCGGCCCGTCGGGGGCAGCTGCGGTGTGGGAACTACGGGTCCCAAAGGGTCAACACCAGATTTTGAAATGTCTATGAGAATGTATAATGACAAAATACAGCAATCTTGTAAATAGAATCTCAGATGTGTTCTTAGACCACAGCTACTTGTTCCAAGATGGTCACGCTCATCTTTGACGTCACAGAGCTTTTCTAACACACAGCCACTAAGCCGAAATGCCCATCCGCTGCTGCTGCCTGCCCTACAGTGGCTCACACGCCCCAGGCGAGGGACCATGAGCTCATTCTGCACTGTGAATGGAACTAAAGTGACAACCAGGCCATCAGGGGCCTGTCGGCGTGGACCATGCCTGCCGATGCCCTCCCGGGCGCCCTCCGTGTCCCCGCTGGCGTAAGTCTGGGAGTGCTGGACACTGTCCACGCATCCAGCCATTAGACCGTGCTTCCCAGGCAGCTATGTGCTGTGGAACATGCTTCTGGCCACAGGAGTGGGCGCAGACCACGTTCTCCCTGCTGGGGGAACGGCGTGGCCTGGGGCCATCAGCAGGTCGTGTCGTGAAGCAACAAGACCACACCAGGGGAGCCTGGTGATGTCCAGGAGCAGCCGGACACAGCCCAGACACCTCGATCCCCAAGAACAGTAGCACCAGTGGCTCTACGCCGCAGTGTCTTAGGCCTCACTGCTGAATGCCTGGCCCCTGTGTCCTCGTAAAGGCCCCCAAAGAGAAAGGGCAGGGTCTCCCCAGAGAGGCGCGGAGTCATGGGGGCCCGTGCTCCCCCTTCCCGGTAGGGCTTCCTGGGAGCACCTGTCTCTGCCCGGGCCCAGCTGGCCGAGGCTGCCCGCGGGGGCCCCGGACGAGCCCAGACGGCAGGGGACACAAGGCGCTCCCACATGCCGTAAGGAGAAGACAAACATCCTGGTGTAGAAATGGACAAAAGACCCCAGAGCAGCTCCGAGTCTGCGAGCGGACACTCATCAGACCGCCGAATATCCGAGACGGGAGACGTGGGTGTGTCAGGGCCAGCCGCCCCCAACGGCAAGAGGGCAGCTCACCGCCAGAATGGCAGTGCCCGCACCCAGACTGGGCTTCTCGGCATAAGTCCCAGGGACACCTGTGCACAACCACGGAAGGAAGCAGGCACGGTGAAGCTCACTAGGTCAGTCTTTGGGAAGAGAAGAGGCCCTGATGCCACCCGACAACCACGCAGACAGCTGTGCCGTGCCCTGCTCCCGCTACGCTGCCATCGGAAGGTTCACTGAATAAACCAGATGGTGAGTTGTGACAACAGAAGGCTCAGTAATGGAGTGACCGCAGGCTGACGCAGCAGGACGCACACACCGTGTCATCTAAAACCACACGCATCCACGTACCACGTTCAGTGAACACTGAAGGACATGGTTGGACGGGCAGGCTAAAGTTGGGGATGATGGTCCCTTCTGTGGGGAGGGGGGGCAGAAAGGTCCCAAACAAGCCAGGCAGGGGCAGTAAACATGGGACAAGGCAGCACGCCCGTCTGTGCCTTCGGGTCCTGTGAAACGTTCCCGCGGCCGGGGCGATGGCGCAGACACAGGGGCCCTGGGACAGGAGCGAGCCTGCCGCAGCTTCAGGGTCTCCGTGCACGCTCCCCTAGACCCTACGGTGCCCCCCGCACCGTCCTGTAACTGCCCGCACCAGGTAGAGCCCTCCCCCCATGGGGCGCGCAGAGCGGTTAGCGGACGCATCCCCACCTGTTCCCAGCCTGCCGTCGGGGCCCCGCCTCTTACCCACAGTCAGCGCCTCAAACAGTCGGTGTATGATGTTGGTGTCCTTCACGATGCCCGACTCCTGGACCCTCCTCACGAAATCGTCCAGCTGCATGTG
The DNA here is from genome assembly GCA_004023965.1 of Spilogale gracilis. Taxonomy (NCBI): domain Eukaryota; kingdom Metazoa; phylum Chordata; class Mammalia; order Carnivora; family Mephitidae; genus Spilogale; species Spilogale gracilis. The sequence continues at coordinate 68,101 of PITA01009745.1, forward strand.
CTTCTTGGGCAGCTCGAAGTTCTTCACGCGGTCGTCCGGCTTCGCGGCCTCCCTGGGCTTGTCCACCACCTCACTGATGAGCCGCCGCAGCTCGGGCACCCGCTCGGCCTGGGCGCGCTGGGGGCCTGACAGGGACTGCACCGTCCTCCGGACAAGATCGGCAGGGAAGATTCTGACGTCTGTCTTGTAGAGGCTCTGGAAGTCCAGGAGGGCGTCCAGCAGCTGCCCGTGCATCAGGTGCACCGCCCCGCGGAGGTAGAAGTACCGGGCCAGGAGCACGGAGTTGTCGGGGGCCAGGAGGCTCATGGCCTTGCTCAGCAGGGCAACACAGTCGGAGTAGTAGGCCTGCACACACTGGCTCACCAGCGGGAAGTGGATCTCCGGCATCTTGAACGTGTACGTCGGCTTCGGACCCGCACTCAGAACTAGAGCCAAGAGGAAACACGCGCCGTCAGCGGACCCCGGAAACAGACCTGAGAAACGGACCCAGGCCCCTGTCACCCCGTCCGGGTCCTGGCAGTAACATCAAGCAAGGACCGCTCTCCCTCCGCTTTCTTCCAGAAAGCTCCACGTGGCCCTGAGCTGAGTGCCCCCCGCCCACTCCATGGCACCCTAAGAATAGGGAGTAATTTTATCTGCTCAGACGCTTAGCGCTGCGTGGAAACATCTGGCAGTGAGTCTTCACGGGAGGGTCAAGCTGATGATGGAAGCCAAGCTGTGCCGCAGGGCAGCTCCAAGCCCCACACGGCGGTGCCTTCATGCAGCTGGACGGCCACTCTCTGAGACGGCCACTGCCATCAAGCCCGCGGTACAGACAAGCAAACTGAGGCTTCCCGCATCCCAGGCGCCCAGAACCAACCCCAGCTGGGTGTGTCTCCCACCGATGCCTTCCACCACTATCACGGAGTGCCTCCTGGGTGGCACCAGGGGACCGGGACCAGGCCAGTCATGTGGGCGGGCCACTCACCCCAAGGAGGGGGCATCTCAGCCATGAAGCCCGGAGGAGAGGGAGGGGCCTGGGCTCCAGGGGAAGGTTCAGGGGGCAGCGAGGGCAGAGCACCTGCCCACAGTGGAGTGAGCACAGCCAGGAGTGGAAAGTGTCCCCGGGTTTGGCAAAGGAGGAGCTCCAGGCCCAGAGAGGTGAAGCCACCTGCCCAGGCGCACACAGCCAGGAAGCCGTAGTGAGGAGGAGCCTCCAGGACGCCTGCTCTGTCACTGAGGACTTGTCTCTCGGACACACAGCCCCTACTGTGGCCCGCTGTGTGTGCCCCTCTCAGCCCACTGCTCCGCTGTGTGCGGTCGTCGGGGGGCAGCACCTGGTACTGGGGGCCTCAGCCTGAGGCAGTGGCCACGGGGCTCCCCCCGCTCACGGCACCCAGCCTCACCTGCTTCTCCTGGCCAGTGCGGGTAGGACCACATGGACGGGGAGCCTGAACGCAAATACTCAAGGCGCGCGGTGCTGCCACGGACAGGAGGCACGGGCTTGCACGTGTGTTACAGAGCACTTCACGCAGGAGACTCCTGGGTGACACTCGGAGCCGTGCACACAGACCTGCGGCCTGCCCCACCTCCCGCCGCCCCCCACGGGGCTGGCCTGGCCCGAGCCCCTGTCACCACCCGACACTGCCTCCTCGGGGCTGGGACGCTCCATGCTGATCTGCTTCTGGTCTGACTTCCTCCCGGAAACATAGCTCCGTAGGGGCTGGGGCGCCGCGACCTTGGGACCCCAGGGTCTAGAGTGGGCGAGGTGCCCGCTGGAGCCTCGCGGTCGTTGTGCCCGTCAGATACAGATATGTGTAAGCGTGTGTTTCCCGCGTCCACGCAGACATGCAGGCGCGCACGTACGTGGGGGCCACCGAAGCCGCGCGGGGCCCACAGCTACAGCATGTGACTGGCGGACACCGTAAGGAGCAAGTTTGCAAAATAAACATTCAAAAAATATTTCAAACGCTTACACGGCTAAAAAAAACCCAACAAGAACCAAACTAAAAGCCGCATTCCTTTTCCCTGAGGCAGTCCCTGGCTGTATCCGGAGACTTGCCCCGTTAGAGCTCAGCAGTGGGGCAGCGCCTGGGCCGGGCGGCTTCTTACCTATGCTGCCACTTCCGCAGCCCGGGGAGTCCACTTTGCGAAGCGACGAGTTCCGGGTGGGCAGCTCGGGGATGGCGATGTCTTGCAGGTTGGGCATGCTGACCACCATCCGCCTGTGGGCGATGTGCAGGGGCGAGAGTTTCCGTGAGGCCATCTTCTCGATGGTTGGTCTCCTGGGACTTGCCAGCATCCCGTTTAATCTGGGATCAGAGGAAAGTAACACCTTATGGATACAAGTATGACTGCAGAATACGTCTCAGCGCCTAAGCCTCTTCTCCACGTGACCCTGCTGACTGCTGTTCCCGCACGAGAGTGGAAAACAGAGCGGGAGCACCGTGTCTGAGTCTCTCCCCCATGCAGCCAGCGGCTGGAGCACACACTGTACTCCAGAAGAGATACAGATAAGCAAAGTCTGTCGGGAACAGCATGGGGGGCGGTGGTGATGTGACGGGAGAGGGAAGGCCGATGGCAAGGTGTGCACACGAGGATCAGTGTCCCACCCCCCCCAAACAGAAACTCCCGGGGACGAGCCCGGCATGTTATACGTTTCTGAACGTGAGATTTTCTGGCCAGATGTATCATTCATCCACCCAAAGAAACCCATGCTAGTCGCCTGTCTGGTCCCCAGAGTCGTGTGTGCTGACAGCACCTGTCGTCTTCGGACTGCGTGTGGAGGTCCATCTGGGCGAAGGCGTCCATCCTTCTGCTGAGCCGGGCTTTAAGGAAAGAGTGAAACATGTAGGTATCCAACACCTGAAATAGACCATGGAAGGCCAGTTACCGCCGCGCTCTTGGCCTTCGCTGTGCCACCCGAGCACCTGCTGCGGCCGCCCGGCCCCTTCCCCACTGGCCGCGGCCTCTCCCCGACCTCCAGCTCCTCCGACACAAGTTCCTGAGCGGGCAGCTGTCCTCGCTGATCCCACCCTGCAACACTGCCCTCTAGGTCCTCCCCAGGCCACTGCAAACGACCAGCCACTCTGTGTCGGAAAAATCACCAAACGTTCAGAAGTTCAACCACCTTCCCTTCACGACGGCAAGAGCCACAGTGTCCTGTGGCCTCTGATTCCAGATCTGAGGGGACCACGGCCCCTCCTCACAATACATGCCTGTGGCACCCACGACCCGGCTGCTGATCTCTCGCTGGACGAGGTGACCTTCCAGCAGCCGGGGCGCATCTCCTCCTGTCCCCACCCTGTCCCCCCCCGTCCCCACCCTGCTCCCTGCCGTGGACCTGAAAACAGGAGGCTGCAAGGGTACAGGGCCCGTGAGGAAGGTGCTGGAAATCCCCAGTGGAAAACACCCACAGAAGAACCAAGGCAGGACTAGCATGCAGTGGGATGGGAGGTGGCATCTGTGGCCCCTGCAGACTGCTGGCGTCGTGTCCGGGAGCCGCCGGAGCACGGAGTGGGCGCCAGGGAGCTGGGCCCAGGCACCCGCCACTGCTGCGGCCCGGCTACGGCGCTCCCGGCTTTGCTCGAGCCGTGCGTGCGTCCCTATGACTTCTCCCCCCGCTCGTCTCATGGCGCCTTCCGCGGCAGGGTCTCTTGCGGGCAGCATGTCACGGGCCCGGAGGCCAGGCTCTACACCTCGGGGAGTACACACGGACGGAGCAGATGGCCGGGGTGCCCGTGAATGGGGGGAGCATGGAGTCTGTCCAGCAAATGTCAGAGAGCAGACATGAGGTCCCGGCGGTACCTGGCGAAAGGCAGAGGCTGCCCGCCAGCTGATGTGAATGACCGCTATGTGGACCCCAGTCGAGAGAGGAGCCACCGCGTGGGAGCGAGGCCCAGATGCCCCTCTGGCCACCAGCTGGACAGGGCGCCACCAGCTCTGCAGAGAAAGTTCTGGAAGTCTGCACAGGGGCCCCCTAACCTGGGCTGGGTACGGAGGCTCTGCCCCGGAGGGGGAAGCATGTGGAATTAGGCAGAGAGGAGCGGGCGGGTGATGTGCAGCGGGCGGCCTGGGAGCTCTCCGTTTCCGGGGCAGCAGCACCCACTGGAGGGCAGAAAGCAGCCCTCGGGGAAGGGCTGCTCTCGCTCATCCGGAAAGTGTGGGAACAGCCCTGAAGGACCCAGAAGATCGGCACCAGCTGCACCCGGTGCCAGCACGAGGCCCCAGACATGCGTCCTCACCGCAGACATGAACAGACGCATCCCGCAGGCTTGGGAGCGGGAGACAGACACAGCACAGCCTCCCGCGTCGGACGGACGGAAGGGCCCCGCGTGCCTGTGACGGGAGCCGTGCGGGCTGATGGAGCAGTCTAGATCCGGACCGAGGAGGTGGCTCCCAGGCACACACGTCTGTCAAAACCTGTCATCCGCTACATGTAAAATGGGCGCCTTTCATGACGGGGAAGCTACGCTCTGAAAAGCGGATCAAGAAACTGACGGGGGCCAGAAGGTCCAAAGGAACCGAGCCGGAATAGACTTTCCGGAAACACTACTACCACATAAAATACTAACAGATGCTGAGAACAGTCCTCTGAACGATGCTGTGAACCCAGAACTGTGTGCACGCCTGCCCCACTCGCCCCTCACCTGTTTGTAGAACCGCTGGTCCCCCGGAGCCCTGGTCTTGAGAAACTCCTCGCTATTAAACACCCTGTGTTCATAGTTCAGGTGGTCCTTCACTTCCCTGACAACGAGAAAGACGGTCTAAGTGCAGAAATAGTTTTAAATACATGGGAGAGTCATGGCGATTGAGCAACCCAGAAATGACAAGAAGGCCAGTCCCACCACCCCTGGGCTTGGGGTGTGCCCTGGGCTCCGGCTGCTCGGGGACAAGCCCGGCTTTCCCTCCTGGGGGTGGAGGGGTGAGGGGGGCGTCATGGTCCTCCTCCCCTTCCAGCCCCTCCTTCCTCCTGCAGATGACAAAGAGGACGCAAGGGGGCGACCCGGAGGGCAGACACATGCTAAACGTGACCGCCTATGATCCGCCACCGCCAACGTACTCCACGTGGGGTCAACGAGCTCACGGGCCACATTCTGAGTGTTGGACACACACAGGGAACACACTGTCTGAGGGATACGAAGTTTGAGCCTCTGTATTCATAGTCTGTGCCTTTTTACGAATTCATCAAGCTTATAAGGTGTTTAAAAGAAAAGAAAACCAACCCTGTTCGTGAAAGATTTCATTCCAAAAGAACAAACTGTAAAGACTATTTGTGTCCATGCCGACCACACCGCTTTGAGCAGAGAAACACAAGCTGTCTACCATACATGATCCCGGTTTTTTTCCTGATTCTTTGTTCTATGGAAACAAATACAACTGGGGAACACAGCCAGTGAACAATCACAAAGGCTCTGGTCTCAACTCTGCAGGATTGTGACACCTGCGGGAGCGAGGACAGAGAGGAAGGCTTTCCAGCAGGGACAGATCCTGAGTGCGGCTGCCTAGGGTGGTGACCTGCCTTCCCACAGGGACCCGAGTGTCTGCTCGCCTGCGCAATCGCTACAGGTGGTCGAGGGGCCGGAGAGGCGAGGATTTCGGCCGCATCAGCTGGGGGCCGGTGGCGCCTCCCGCAAACACGCGAAGGGTCGCCGGTACCTGAAGATGCTGACGAGCAGCTGGAGGGCCGCCTGCTGCACCTGGTGGTTGAGTCTCTGTTGCCAGGCCCGCCTGCGGGCGCGCCCCTCATTCAGGTCCGTGCTGGCGCCCAGGTGCGCGAGGTCCAGCTCGTGGTGCAGCTGCAGGCTCTGGACCCTGGGAAGGGGAGCCCGACACTGAGCACCGCTCACGCCGAGCGCCCGGACTGCCATTCACGGGCGGGGAGGGGACGCTTTCCCAGGGGCACGAACGCTCCGGATCCTCAGAAGACGCATGAGGAACATCCGGCTGGGATATTACGCACCCATCGCTGGAGCGTCCACTCCCTGCTCATCCGTGCCGAGCCCACAAAGGCCTCCACACACGCCGTGCACGCCTCCACCCGGGCGGAATCCGTCCCTCCCCCCCTCCCCCCCGCGAGAGCACAGTCTTCCCACCCCAGGAAGGACAAAGGGTTTCCAGCGCAGGCTGCCTCCTGGTTGGGGCTTCCCACCACCGTGCCCTGTCTGGGAGGATCACGGGCACCCAACGGCCTGTGTGTCACGGCCCTCGGCCGCCTGGCGGAACCCCATCTCCGGACACCCCGCACCGCATTCAACCCCCCAGCCTCCCCAGCACGGTCATGGTCACAGCTCTGGGAACCAACCAGCAAGCATGCAGTTCACGTGCAGAGACGCACATCCAACGCGCACCCATCCCACCTGTGTATCCTGAGCAGACCCTACACGCCAGGCGCCACTGGGCATGGGCTGCATGGGGGCCACAGGCAAAGCTCCAGGATGGAACTTATGTACAAGTGGGAAGAAACAGAAAAACAGAGGAGTACACCCCAAATTGGAGATCGTGGGGGTGCGGGAGGGGAGGAGGGGATCAGAGAAGAGGGCGGCTGATGGCTCGAGGGGGCCTCTCAAGGGTCTTGGACCTGAAAGGTGAGAAGCCAGACAGACACAAACGGCCCTGAGGAGGTAGGGAGCACCGAGCCTCCACCCAGAGGTCCTGCGGGAGCCATGGGGCGGTGGGGGAGGTGGGCTGAGACCAGGTCCGAGCAGTAGGCAGGGCTGGGGCGGGCTGGGGAGCCGTCTAGATTTGCCACCTGGGCAGCACAGGGGCGCGGCCGGGAGGGAACCCAGACTTGCGAGGCTGCCTGTGGCCGCGGCCTCCCTCTGCACGCTCCCTGCAGGGACCACCCCTCTACCAGAGGAGAAGGCTGTCCCTCCTACCCGAGCACTGTGCAACAGTCCACCTGGGAGAGCTGGGGTCCCTGTCCTGCACCGGGGAGGCCGGGGCGGGGGGCAGGGAGGACACCAGGAGCACACTTGGATGCTGACGAGGATGAGGAAGAGCGGGGTGTCTCCGGGGAAGGGCGCTGCTTCCTGTTGTGCCCACCAAAGGCCCCGTGTGGACACCCAGCTCCCCAGCACCCCAGGACCGCCACTGCCCAGAGCAGCCTGAGAGCCGTCACAGAGGCGCCGCGAGCGCACACGGGCTAGCTCACGTGGCGAAGGCTGTGGGAGGTGCTGCGTGTCACCAGGAGGGGGTCCAGCCCCGCAGGGACACAAGCCACCGGGTCTGCTCCAGAATCCGACCACCCCACGTGGACAGCAGCAAGGCTCCCACCACGGGCGCAAGCCACCGGAGCGCACCAACGCCCGAGTGTCAGAGTCTGGCCGCCAGTGGAAAGCGGCTTCTGGTCAGCAACAGCGACCAGTTACAAGGGTCAGCTCCCCCTCCAGGTTCACCCAGCGAGACACCCGGCCAGAACGCCCTGCTTGGTCCCCACCCCCCCGAGGGCGCCGGGCGCTGCCCCAGCCCAACAGCTGGGAATGACATCCCTCACCCCTCCCAGAAGCAGCTCGGGCAGGAAGGTCCTGGGCCCACGACAGAGGCCACAAAGCCTAACCCGGCCCTTCTGGAAAGAAGCTGCTGCCCGATGGAAGCCGGAAGAGCGCTAACAGGGCGGGGCTGAAGACAGAGACATCCGGTCTGCTCTCTGCTCGCTCAGGGGTGAGGCACCCACCTCTGCCCTGCAAGGGAGGAAGGGGAAGGGAGGGAGGGAAGGGAGGAAGGGAAGGTGAGCAGTGGAAGGGAGGGGGTATAAGGGGG
>PITA01009746.1:0-43917 GCA_004023965.1 Spilogale gracilis
GTGCAGAGGGCCACGGCGCTTATCGAGGAGCGGCTGGCGCAGGAGGAAGAGAATGAGGTATGGGCACGGGTGTGGGGACCCAAGAGGATTCTAAGGAGATCCGGCTCTACCGTCAAGGGAGGTAAGAGCCTGGCTGCCACATCTGTCGTGGGAAGGAGGGCAGGTGTCTCCAGGGGCCCAATGGTGCCATTCCAGCTCCAGGGTGCTCCTGGTGGAGGGGGTTACTGGCAGTGGGAGACTGAGGCTTCAACCCCCAAGAACTGAGAGACAGTGGGGTGGGCGGGCCAAGCTGGGCTCCTGAGATCCCGCCACCCACCTGGACCTCCAGGAGGCGGGCCAGGCTGCACTAGAGCAGGACAGATGGGGTGCTGCCTGAGAGTGTGGGAGTGTGAGGCCCTGAGATCTCCCAGCTGCTGGGTGGGAGGCTGAGACGGGAGAAACTCCTGCATTTGGTCCCTAAAGAAGAATAGAGACTGGGAGCAGAGCAGGGAAGGGGTGCTAGGAAAGGAAGCATGGTTTTCCCAGGACTACCAGCTGCGCTTGGGGAGGCCATTGGAGCATGTAGCTCTGGGCAATTGCATTTTCTCTGGGATAAAGAAGGGGGCAGGCGGTAAGGTGCAGGCTTGTCTACTCTTCATCCTGTTAAAACTAGTATTTGACTTAGAGTCTGCTCTGCCAAGTGCCAGGTGCTGTGAGGAATAAGAGGAATAAGAGGATCACTGATCACTAGATCATTCTAGCCAGCATCTGTTAGGGACATAGTCCACAAACAAGCAGAGTCATGCAATGGTGAAATAGAGCTGTTAAGTCATCAGGGAAGGGGCACGGAGGGTAGGTGAGTTGCTCTGATTGTGGTTGCTCAAGGACTCTTGGGAACCGGACAGTATTTGATTCAAGGCAGGTGAGTGGAGATCAGGAAGGGAGGGAATTTCAGACTAAGGAAAAGACAGACACTAAAGTTTGAATGAGTGGTGGTAGGACTGTGGTAAGAAAGTCTGATGGTAGGTAGGCCCTAAGGCTGGGCACAAACCCGAGAGGGCTGTGGGAAAGCTATTTATTCATTGGGCAGTGGGGAGCCACTAAATGTTGCTGAGTGAGGGCGAGTACTGCTATCTGGCCTATTTTAGGAAGGCAGCTCTGACAGCCTGAGGACACATTGGAGGAGAAAGACTGGCCCTAACAGGAATGGAAGGGAGGAAATAAATCAGTTTGGAGTTAGGCTCCGTTCACAAAAAGAGTGAATGGGGGTGAGGAAGAGGGAAGGACCAGGACTCTGGTGGGAGAAGAGTGGAGGACTGGGGGCGGGGGGTGGGGATAGGCTTGTGGGGGAAGAGTTTGGGCTGAAGCTGCTGAGTCCAGGCTGGGGCATCCCTAGATCCCCAGGAATGCCACTCCTCCCCTGGGGCCAGGTAGGTGAGTCATGCTGCTGTGCTGTATCTGGAGAGCTGCCACAGGACACAGAGACCTTCAGCAAGGGGACACGGAGCTGTCCTCATCCATTCATTCACCCAACAAATATAGCAGCACAGCTGTTGGGACACCGGGTGCCCAGAGAGCCAGCCTTCCCACCAAATGCCTCCCACGTGCCCAGCACCGTGCTAAGCTCTGTACAGGCATCCTTTCATTTAATCTGTACAGCCATCTACAAAGTAAGGTGGGAGTTTGTTTCATTGTGTTTCACCCACTAGCACCCTGTTCAATAAACACTGAGTACTTACTGTATGTCAGCCCCCAAAGACAAATCTGAAGCAAAGGACTAGAGAATCTGGGTAAGGCATGGGTGAGCACGAGAGTCTCTAGTTGTCTCACCAAGTGCCAGCCCAGCAAAATTCTCAGAGGGGAGCCTCTGTCCAGCCTGCTCCCCCTTCTTGGTGTAGGAGCCAAAGGAGAGTCTGGAAGCCCCCGGGCTGGGGCTCTGTCATGGGAGCATACTAGATCAGGTCATCACTGAGGACTTAACGTTGGGCAGAGAGGCTGAGCACCCCCGTCATGATCCATTCACTCTTTCATTTATTCTCCATCATTCATTGAGCACCTGCTATATGCTAGACCCCGTCGTAGGTACTAGGGTTACCAAGATGATTGTAACTCAAGCCCACCCTCTGGATGCTGCATGAGAAAGCCAGCCAGGGTCCCGCTCCATGAGAAAGCCAGCCAGGGTCCCACATGAGTAGTAGCTGCAGCCCAAGGTCATCTCTTGTTCCTGGAAGAAGATGCAATGTTTCAGATGAGGCCAACACTGGGAACACCTCAAACCATGTAAGACCAACAGGGAAGGGAACAGCCAGTGGACACCAGGACCTCCCGAATGAAGACCTAGGAAATCAGCCCTCAAAACAGTCCTGGAGGAGTATCCCACCAGAGCACAGTGGGAAAGGCACAAGGCAGCTGTGAGCTCTGCAAGGGTGGTCTTTCCTCCCCAGCCGCCATCTGGACTCCGCGTCCACCACGGGGAGTGACGTTTCCAGGCACACAGTAATGGGGTGCCAGCCCTTCACAGAAAATGGCTTCCTTTAAAACAGAGGAGGGGCCCTGAGGAAGCGGTCCAAACAAGTCAAAGCTACAATTGGAGACTTGGAAGGGGTTCACCATCTAATTACAAGGAGAATAAGGTGAATCCTAAGAGTCCCTTCAAACTGAAGGCTAGATAGCTGTGGTTCCCATCCCTCAGATTCCTTGACAACAAGTGCCCAGCTCCAGGATATCATGAAGCCGTAAAATCTGAGAAAAAAAGGTTGGTGTCTGAGAGTTGCCAAAGTTTTGTATTGACACATGAATCTGTTTAAAAAATAACTAGCAACTCTTACCACAATCATTTCATCAATGGGAATCTTTAATGGCAACAAAGAAATCACCACCACTGTCATCATCGTCGTCATGGTGACCATCATCTCAGTGCTTTGAAAAGTGAATATATTTAATTTCATGAAAACTCATTCTACTAGCCCTTCAACTTGTTTTGCTGAGGACACACGACCATCAGTGAACAGGTGTTTGAGCTGAGGTTGGGGTAGGATTGAGTTGGGGAACTATGGAGAGCTTGGCTCTCCAGGACCAGTGAGGAGTGGGGCTCCGAAGGGCTCTGAGGTCACACAGTAGGGGGTCCTTGGGATTTCCTTGGAGTGGGTTGGGGGAGAGGCTACCTGCCTGCCTGAGTCCTGTGGTCAGGTACTGGAGCACATCCTTTCCTCGGCTCACCAGAAACTCCGAGGAACCGGCCAGCACAAGCTGCCCATGGACATGCTGGTGTTGGAGGATGAGAAGCACCACGGGGCTCAGAGTCTGGACTTACAGAAGGTTAAGGTAAGTGTGAGGAGAGCCCAACCTCCTGGCTCAGGGGACAGGACAGGCAGTTATGGCTTTGCTCCTCCTAGCATGGTCTGCGAACCATTATCTCAGCACCCCACCACCCACACCCCGGAAGCATGCTAGCAATGCAGAATCTCGGCCCCACCCCAGACCTGCTGAGTCAGAATCTGCATGTGAACAGGATCCCAGGGGATGGGCTCCTTTTGGAAGCCCCAGCTGATGGGGTAGCAATACAACAGGGCACCATGCCAGTGTTAAGGGGCTCAGGGAGGTTGTGTGTGCTGACTGGAGAGGCCTCCGAGCTGCTAAGAGGAAACCAGAATTCCCAGAGCACTATTGTGGAGGATGATCCCAAAGGATGCTTGTCTGAAGGGCACCAACCAGGCCAGAATGGAAATAACCTCTGGAAGAGAACGACTTTCTCTTCATACCTTTTATGTTTCTGTATTATTATTATTATCTAGATTTTTTTAAAAAATTTGCTTATTTGAGAGAGAGAGAGCACAAGCATAGGGAGGGGCAGAGGGAGCAGGAGAAGCAGGCTCCCCACTCAGCAGGGATCACAGGGCCCTGGGATCATGACCTGAGCCGAAGGCAGATGTTTAATCAACCGAGCCACGAGCCACCCAGGCATCCCTGTTTCTGTGTTTACTTTTATGATCTCGCATACACAAATGAAACTACATGGAAAGCTGAGGGCTCAGATTCCATTCTGAAGGCCTGAGGTAAGGGTTACCTCTGAGAGTCCCTCCTCCTATCCTTTACCTACATGAAGGCTCAAAGATGGTAGCTTCTATGCCATCCTCTCAAGTCTTCCCTTGTCCCCTGATCAGAGCCATCTGTGTTCCGGTCTCATCTGGGTTCTCTCTCTCCCGAGAAGCTCTCCCTATCCTCCCCTAGCTTGGCTGAGGGGCCCCCAAGGCCCCAGCATAGGGTTTGATGAACCATCTCCCTGCAGGGCCAAGAGCGTGTGCGCAAGACATCCCTAGATCTTCGGCGGGAGATCATCGATGTGGGTGGGATCCAGAATCTCATTGAGCTGCGGAAAAAACGCAAGCAGAAGAAGCGGGAAGCACTGGCAGCCTCCCAGGAGCCACCTCCAGAGCCCGAGGAGATCGTAAGGGTCTTGGGGAGGACGCCTGTGTCGGCAGGGGGAGTCCAGGGGGGCCTCTTATTACCGCAGGGCAGCCCTCCATGACTAGATTCATTCCTTCCAGACGGGCCCTGTGGAAGAGGAGACATTCCTGAAAGCAGCCGTGGAGGGGAAAATGAAGGTCATTGAGAAGTTCCTGGCCGATGGGGGGTCCCCAGACACCTGTGATCAGGTGATGGTCTACCTGCCCCTTGTACCTGCCTCCCTTTCAGAGTGGCCATCTCCAGCCAGCCATTAGGTGTCCTTTGGCAGAGGGCCCTTAGAAGATCTGGGATGGTCCCTTGCCCACACAGGAATTTATCTAAGTCCTTAGGCCCTTTTCAACTTGAACTACCTCCAGAGTAACAAATGTCATGTGTTCTTTTAGGGAAGAAAGAGAAATAGAATTAAATAATAAGAGCCCAAACCAAGAATTTGGTGCTCAAATCCCATCTCTATCACTTCCTAACTATGTGACCTCCGGCTAGCTCTGGGCCTCAGTTTCCTCCTCTGTAAAATGGCCTGCTTCCCTTAGAGCATGTCATGGGGATCAAATGGAATAGTAATGCCTCGATTAGTATTTAGTGAGTGAAGGAAAAATCTATATAGCACATGCTAGGATATATTGTTGTTGTGTTGCATTGTATATTACACTTCCTTTTAAAACTTATTGTTGTATTGTGGCAAAAGATCTATCACATGAAATATGCCACTTTAGTCATTTTAGGTTTACAATTCCACTGAATTGTAATTAATTACAATTTTAATTACATTTAATTACATTAATTACATTTACCATGTTGTGCAACCATCACAATTTTCAAAACGCTTCCATCACCCTTCATACTTTTCCGTTTTCCCTGAAACCGCCTCTTTCACATTTCACACTCATCTCCTGTGATGAAGCAATCTAATGGCCCCCCTCTTCAGCCTGTATCGTTGTGGGCTTAGACGACGTGGCCTTTCCATTCCACGAAACTGAGGAGTCTCAGTCCTCTCGCTCCACCCAAGCACCTCCAACCTTTGGGCACTGTGCCAGGTGCTGGGAGTCCAAAAAGGGAAGACCAGGGTTGAGAGTGGAGGGATACTGGCACAGAACCAGATCTTGACCATGGAAAGATATGCCTCATGGCCTGAGTGTTTCAAGAGACCAAAGCAAAATGCTAAATTTCATTCCTTCTTGAATCAGTCGTGGGCATGCACCTGCCCCTTCTGGCCCTGGGCTAGGCACTCAGGGGAAACAGAGTCTAGTAAGTCTTGGCCTGCCTTCTAGTACCCTCTCATGGTGAAAGGCTCTCCGGGACCCCTGGGGCCAGCTCGGGCCTAGAGGTTTCAAGGTAATGGCACTTGAGCTGTTCTGCCCCTCAAAGGAGCAGCAAGAATTCATCAAGCCCTCACAGGAAGTGAGGGCAAAATGGGCATTCCCAGCAGAAGGAACAGCCCCTGTCAAGGCCTAGCTCGATGTGCTTGTGGGTAGAGGATGGTGAGAAGGTCAGAGTTCCCAGGATATGAGGGTTCCAGGACTGGTCTGGATGGAACATGAAGCAGCTGCCACAATGCGGAAGCTATGGGGACTGAGCACAGGGATCAGAATCAAAATGGTTGGTAAGGTCTGGTCTCAGCCTGAGGCCAGAAATCAGGCCCTGACAGTCTCTCTGGGGACAGTTCCGACGGACAGCACTTCATCGAGCTTCCCTGGAAGGTCACATGGAGATCCTGGAGAAGCTTCTAGAGCATGGGGCCACTGTAGACTTCCAAGATCGGGTGAGTAAGAGATACCTATTGGGTGGGAGGTAGGAGGTGGGGGCCCAGTGCTAGTTGTCCCCCTCTCCCACCAGCCTGGGATACAAACAGACTTCCTCTGGGGCCTGGCCCCACTTCCAGTGGGTTGTGTGGCCTGGGGACATCCTCCATAAACCTGGCTTAAACCTGAGAGTTTTCCTGCTTTGCTTGGTCCATTGCCCAGGCACAGGCCTGCCCCTGCCCCTTCCCTGTCCCCTTTCCCTTGATCCTTCCTGCCCTCTTGACTGAGGTCCTTTCCCCCCAGGGCACTTTCTCCCCTACAACCCTTTCTTTCCCTTCTAGCTGGACTGCACAGCCATGCACTGGGCCTGCCGTGGTGGCCACTTGGAGGTGGTAAAACTCCTTCAAAGCCGAGGAGCAGACACCAACATGAGGGACAAGGTGAGGCAATCATGCTCATAGGTATTAGGGTGGCTGGGAAGGGAAGGCAGGGGGCAGAGAACAGAAAAGGCCAGGAAACAGGGGAATAGTGATCTAGTCTGGTTTCTAGAGGGGCTGCAGCGCCCAGGATGGGGTCTTTGCTGTCACCTGTAGGTCCCTGGAGGCCGCCATCTGGGGATAGAAACAGGAAGGACAGAGAGAGGAAAGAGAAGAAATCTACTATTTAGGGGGCTTCGGGATCACCCAAAAGATGTGGGATTTGTTCATCCATGCAGTCCTTCATCATCCTTTATCTATCTGTCCATCCATCCCTCCATTCACTTATCCATCTGTTTGCTTGTTTATTCATCCACCATTTTTCTATTCATTCATTCATTCCTTTGTGTGCAACCTTGAACCACTGAGCCTCTGTGGCTTATCTGTCACATGCCTTACAGAATTCTTATAATTAGATAGAGAAATGTATGTAAATTATTTATTCAGCATAAGGCTGATGTTTTATAAGCTCTGCCATGCCCATCACAGTTACCTCTCAGCAAATGGCATCTATTATAATTATTTTTTATTTTTATTATTTTTTAAAATTTATTAACATATAATGTACTATTTGTTTCGGGGGTCCAGGTTTGTGAATCATCAGTCTTATTTACAGTCAATTCACAGCACTCACCATAGCACATACCCTCCCCAAAGTCTGTCTCCCAGTCACCCCATCCATCCCACCCTCCCATATTATAATTATTAAAAGAAGGGCAGAGGAGCTCACAGACGTTCACAGCTGGGTGAGAGAGGAACCCCAGAAGGCCTCCCAGAGGACAAGTCATCTAATACTTCTGAGAGACCACTGGTTAGGATGGTGGAAATGGTAGCATCCCAGTCCTTGAGAGGCCTGGCACTGGGACTTGGGAAGAGATTAGGCTGCAGTTAGGATAACCTCCTTCCCAGAGGCACCACAGTGCAGGTGCCTTGAGCCAGCAGTTCCTGCTTCCTTCCCACACAGCTGCTGAGTAGCCCCCTGCATGTGGCAGTCCGGACGGGGCACGTGGAGATTGTGCAACACTTTCTATCCCTGGGTCTGGACATCAATGCCAAAGACAGAGTGAGTGTCCAGCTTCCCTTCTGCTCGGCCACAACCCAGGGGTACAGGAAGCCTGAGGGTGCCCACATGCCCCCGTGGGCCATACTGAGTGTCACATTGGCTCTAGGAAGGGGACAGTGCTCTCCATGATGCTGTGAGGCTCAACCGCTACAAAATCATCAAACTGCTGCTCCTGCACGGGGCTGACATGATGACCAAGAACCTAGTAAGTTTATTCCTTCCCGGATTCGGTAATGAGCGTGCACCACTCACCTGGGCTCTGTGCTAGGCACTCAGAGGAAATACAGAATGAAGCAAGACTCAGCCTGCCCTCGCAGCACACTCACAGTGGAGGGTCTCTTGGGGTCCCTTGGGCATTTGGGGCCCACCTACCATCTCAGTTCTCTCTATGCTTAGCTCTGCCCAGAGTGCAAGTGCAGAGAAACGGCCAGCAAAGTCAGTAAGAGGACTTACCAAAGTCCTCCAAATAGATCTGAGGGGGCCCTAATGTCCAGGCCCAGGGAGGCCAAAATCATGGAGGAACACAGCTGAAAGGAACGTAAGCGTTTGGTTGTCACGGCCACCCCTAGCTCACTGTGAGGGTCTGTGGAGTTCTCTCAGTGTCGTTCGTCCCCTAGTCCAAGCTCTTCTTTGGAGCCTGGAACAATTATGGTAGAGGGGAATGGGAGGGTCCTCCTGACTCTAGAAAGACTAAGGGGATAATGGGAAAGTCAGGAAGCTTAGGAGGTGGCGGGAGTGAGGATTTCTCAATTAGGACATTACTGACATTTTGGGCTGGATGATTGTTGTGAGGAAACTGTCCTGTGCATTATAGGATGTTTAAGCAACATCCCTGCCCTCTAGTCACCAAAGGCCAGCAGTTCCCACTTCCATGATTGTGACAATCATAAACATTCTAGGTGCTGCCACTTGCCCCTGGTTGGAACCGCTGGTATAGATGAGGGAACCTCCTGGTACCAACGTGGACAGTGACCAGATCTCCGCTTGTTTCCCCCAGGCAGGAAAGACCCCCACGGACCTGGTGCAACTGTGGCAAGCTGACACCCGGCAGGCTCTGGAGCCCCCTGAGCGGGAGCCAGAGTCACAGCACAACGGGCTGGAGGGTCTCGCCCACACTGGGCAGGAGCCCCCCCAGCCTGAGCCAGCCCAGTAAACACCTGGCCCAGGCCAACTGAGCACCAGGGCTTCCCCTGCATGCAGCCAGAGGGTCAAAAGAATGGCCCCCAGAGCTAAGGACCCTGCCATTCCTCTGCCTTCGATTCGGGACACTCACAAGTTACCGCAATTTAAAAAAAAAAAAAAAGTGGTTTTAGCTATCGGTGATGCTTGTTTCTATTTGTGTCTGAAACGTTTAGGAATGAAGGAAAACGGAGCAAGGGTAGGTTCAGGGAAGAGGGGAGCTTGGAGCCCTTTGGCCCCAACCCTGTGGCTTTTCCTACCGTGGTGTCTTCTTGCTTCTTTCCTGCCAGCCCTCTTCCCAAATCCCCAGCGTGGGTCAGCTGCTTCAGGCACACCTCCTGCCCCCCAACCCCCTCCTGGTGACCGCGGTCCCATAGGGCCGCGTATGGCCAGCATAGGCTGGTCACGCGGTGGCCGGCCCGCGCAGGAGGAGCCGGGCTGGGGATCGGGAGCAGCGGAGCGCGGGCGGAGAACCAAGGCGCTTCCCCGCCCACCCCCGCCCCACCCGCAGGGCAGGGCCGGCTCAGCCAATCAGCTCCGCCAGCCGCGAAGCGGAAGTCGACCTTCCGGGTTTGGGGCCGGGAGCTGGAGGAGGAGGGCCAGGCCCCCCACTGGAGAATCCCTCTTGGCTGCGCCCTGCAGAAACCCGCCCTCCACTCCGCCTGGCGGGAGGGACACTGGGTTGTGGCATTTGTCCAACTGCTCCCTACAGGGAGAGAGGCGATGGGGCCTAGGCTTAGCCTCTGACCCTGGACACTCTGAGCAACAGTCAGGGGGCAGCAAATTTTTAACTAGACACACTGATCATTAACAGGGTAGGAAGAAGTCCAAACAGCCTCACTCCGGGGCAGAGACAAGCTGGGCCTTGGGCCTCGTGCAAAGATGCTGGGCCTTGGCGTCTGGTCCTCTGTGAGGCAGGGGCTGAGCAGGGGCTTGTCCAGGAATGTGAGGGGCTGGGCCTCGGGGGAGGGGAGGAAGGTGGACATTGCAGGCATCTACCCCCCTGTGACCACCCCCTTCACTGCCACGGCAGAGGTGGACTATGGGAAACTGGAGGAAAATCTGCACAAGTTGGGTACCTTCCCCTTCCGAGGTAAGTGGGGCCTGTCCTCTGGGGGACTTGGGGGAGATGTGAATGACCCCATTCGGCCTCAGCCAGTGAGCTGCTCAGAGACAGGTGGGTACCCCAGGGGTCATTTTATTATGAGAGAGTAGCAGGGTGCTCCGTTCTGAAGTTAAGCGGTAGGAAGCTCCTTGCTGGCGTGCAACCTTGACTGAGTCTCTGCTGCCTCGGTTTCCCCAGTTGTAAACTACCAGAGTGCCTTCTTAGCCCAGCATTATTGTGGGGATCAAACTAGATAATGGGTACGAAAGTCCTTGTCATCCACACACTGTGCAGTTGTGAAGGCAGCTGGGGGTGTCACATGGCAACCCAGCCAGTGGGCTCATCTCCCTAAAAAGCCTGCTTTGCACGCTCTCTTCGGGGCCAACCCTCCCTTGGCAGAATTAATTCCCATTCTGGATCCTCTAACTCATTTCTCTCTTTATGCATGGGTCTCCCCTCGCTGAGGTCAGGGACCAGACACTTGTAACACTCAACATGCAGCTCAGCCACAGGCACAGTAAATGAAGGGAAGAAGAAGTGGTCAATTCCTCCCATCCTGCCCACCTTCGTCTGTCACCCATGACAAGTCCCTGAGGCGGTAATCTCACTAGCCCCATTTCACAGATGGGAAGCTGGGGCTCAGAGTGACACAGTGGCTCACCCAAGGTCGTTGCTAATACACGGCTGAGCTGAGATTTGAACCCAGGTCTGACTGCAGGGCAATACTGGGTTTCATTACATCTGCACTAACCACTGAGTTGCTAGACAAGACTGTTTTCAACAAGTCAAGTCTGGCTGGCACCAGCTCTGGGAATGGAGAGGTTCTGACTGCCACCGGGCAGTGGAGCAGTTGAGAACTTGGACTTAGATTTAAATTACAGCTCTGCCGCTTTAGCTGTGAGATAATCTCTAAACCTCAGTCTCCCCATCTGACACATGCGAGTCATAATGCCCACGAAGTAGGCTGGCTGGGAGAAAAATCCAAGAGAGGGCAAATGAAAGCATGCTGTGAATAGGAAAGGGTGATGTGCCTTAGAAATTATAGATCCAGTGGTCACAATCACTAGGACCACAGTGCCATTGGCACTATGGGCAGAGCCGCCTTGTGACAGTGACTGCTGGCCTGACCCAAACCCCATCCGCATCTCAGGGCGGAGGTAATGCGACCCTAGGACACAGTGAATGCCACGTGGATACCCACGGTGAGCAGTGACACAAACTCAAAGTAAATTTCTGCTCGGGCTCAACTTGCTGGGGCCTGAAAGTCTGCACAGAGGCCTGGGTCTCTTGAAGCAAAGGGAGAAGCTCGTTGAATCTTTCATTTATTTTTATTTTTATTTTTTAAAAAGATTTTATTTATTTATTTGACAGAGAGAAACACAGCTAGAGAGGGAACAAAAGCAGAGGGACTGAGAGAGGGAGAAGCAGGCTTCCCGCTGAGCAGGAATCCTGATGTGGGACTCGATCTGGGGTCGACAGGATCATGACCTGAGCCGAAAGCAGTCACTTAACCAACTGAGCCACCCAGGCGCCCCTAATCTCTCATTTATGTTTAAAAAAATGTTTTGGGGTGCCTGGGTGGCTCAGTTGGTTGAGCGACTGCCTTCGGCTCAGGTCATGATCCTGGAGACCCGGGATAGAGCCCCACATCGGGCTCCCTGCTCTGTGGGAAGCCTGCTTCTCCCTCTCTCACTCCCCCTCCTTGTGTTCCCTCTGTGGCTGTGTTTCTCTCTGTCAAATAAATAAACAAAATCTTTAAAAAAAAATGTTTTTAAGTAATCTCTACACCCAGTGTGGGCTTTGAACTCATGACCCCAAGATCAAGAGTAGCATGCTCCACTGACTGAGCCAGCCAGGCACCCCTCGCTTCTTGAATCTTTTTTTTTAAGATTTTATTTATTTATTTGACCGAGAGATCACAAATAGGCAGAGAAAGAGGAGGAAGCAGGCTCCCCACTGAGCAGAGAGCCCGATGTGGGACTCGAACCCGGGACCCTGAGATCATGACCTGAGCTGAACACAGAGGCTTTAACCCACTGAGCCACCGAAGGCGCCCTGGCTCCTTGAATCTTAAAGGGAAGGAAGACTCTGCTTCACCCTCCAGGTTCAAGGACATCCTGGTGCAGAGGGTGGGGAGGGTGAACTTTGTGTCCAGTGTCTTCCTGCCACCCAGAGAATCCACAGATTCTTCTTCCAGGCTCTTCTCTGGACCCTTCCTTCCCTCCTACCTGCTCATCCACTCCTGCAGAGGGCATGGGACCCAGGAGCACAGGCACGGGCCAAGGATACCCCTGGCCTCGCAGGGTGCCCACTAGCCTGTCTCCCAAGCAACTCACAGTTTCCTGCTCCCGCCCCATCTCTCTCTCTTACCCACACTCCTGGGAGGCAGTGGGCTGGGTAGAAAGCTCAGCATTCAGAGTTAGAAGGCCTGGGTAAGAATCCTGGTTCTGCTAGTATTGGCGACCTTGGAGAAATCACTGAATCTCTTTTATCTGATTTCCTCATAATAGAATGGAACTGAGCCACAGGGTTCAAGCATTCCTCCCAAGGAGCTTGAGTGTGAGGGCTTGGCACAAAGAATAGAGCCATAGGGTCCTGTCACTGCTCCCAGGACACAGCCAGATTGCCTGGAAAAGGAGCTGTGAGCAACTTTGGCTCTATAGGCAATATTTCTCTGGCCCTATCCTAGCCCCCGGCTTTGGCTTTGTGGCCCGACACTCAGGGGCAGAGGAGGAAGCCATCACATACCACATTGCCAGGGGCTCTTGCAATAAGTTAAAGGTCCTCCAAAGAGGAGGTGGAAACCTGCCCTTGGTGACTCACTGAACAGTTAGAGATTCTTCTGGAAGGTATTGCCTGAAACTGTGTAGCTCTCTTTATTTCTTATTTTTGCATTGTTAATTTTTACTGATTATTTGTATAAAGAGGATCATTTTTAAATGAAAGTTATAACTGGAGACTGGAGGGTAAAACTGTTGAAGAGGGGCTGTTTGGCTCTGAACTCACTCCCACAAACAACCTCAAAGATGAACTTTGAATTGTTATTTCCAAATGAGGTTAGTGGGTGACCACAGATCTCCTTCAGTAGAACTAGGGAGATGATGTTCCCCATAAAACTTTGAGCTTATAGCTTATTCCCTTAGTATGTAGACTAAGACATTTTTGTGTAAAAAAAAAAAAAAAAAAAAAAAAGACATTTTTGTGTATATTAAAGCCATTACTTTGTTAAAGAAAAGTACTTTGTTTAAAAAAGTCACAATTTTATGGGGTGCTTGGGTGGCTCAGTTATTAAGCATCTGCCTTCAGGGGACTTTTAAAAAATGTGTTAGATGCCTGTAGGAGAAAAATAGCGGGGCCCAGGCCTGTTTCCACCCTGAGAGACTCTGGATATAATTTGGGATTATAGGCTAGGCTCTCCATTGTCTGTACCTACAGAGAGCCTGGCCAGGTGGCCCACCTGCTTAGCATCTAAACTGGGCCCATTTAACCAGGGCACGGGGTGGGGGGCAGATTCTGGGTTTGCAGGTGCATCACGAAGCAGCTGCCATCCTGGAATGACCCCTGGGATCTGGGATCTGGTAAAGACCCCTATTCTATCTGCTTGGCCTTCTCAGCCCACTGCTTGTCTCCTTTCAGTTTTGACCTCATGTTGTTCTAGAATGAGCTCCTTCCTGGGTCCCTTCCCTTTTGGATGCTGCTCTGTAAAGGGGTTGGGGCTGCAAATTGGGATGGAATGCATGAAGCTGGTAGCAGGGGTGGGCCTGGATGAAAGGGGACACCAACGTCAGGCAGCCAGGAATGGATGCCAACCCAACCAAGGATGTCCTTCAGCCCAACCAAGGGGGTCAGCGGCACCTGCACCCCGAGGGCCACCGGATGGAGAGGGAGAGAAACCAAAGATTGGAAAAGAAGAAGGATTGAGTTGCAGATTGGGTCACAAGCAGAAGGCAGAAGGGACTCAGAATTGGAGAAACTGCTTTCCCACTGACCTTGGGGACAGCTGTCAGAGCGGGAGATGGGACTGGGGCCTCAGGAAACGCCTGCCAGTTTGGACGGGAGGGATGCTGTGGCCTCTCCCCACCCCGCCCCCTAGCCACCTTCCTCACAATGGGGTTCATTGCTGAGGTGGGAGGGGCATGCTAGGAAGGGTCCGGCTGGGGCCTGCCTGTCAGGCAGCCTTAGGGAACCTGCCCTTTCAAGCATGAACCATACCATCCGGGCTCCCTCACTCCCAGTGTGCTCTTAGCTCTGCCTGCCTGGCTCAGGGTCCTGGAGGCCATCTTGGAGCTCATCCAGCAACCATCATGCAAGGTGGTGCTGGGGGCTGCCGTCCTGCTCGGAGGTGGAGGCCTCATGCTGTGGATTCAGAGGAGGAGGAGAAGGAAGACATCCCCTGTGCCCTCACAGGAGGAGCAGGAACCACCAGAAGGTCACAGAGCGAAGAATGAGAATTGGATTAAGTCTCACTTCAGCCGCCTTTCCGAGGAGAAGCTGGCCGCCTGCGAGAGCGGCACTGGCACCGCCCCCGCCCCTGAGAGTGGCAGCGGGGAGGCCAGCAGCGCCGCACACATGGAGACCTTCACCACCAGGCAAGGGCAGGTGGGCACAGCTCTGCACCGGGAGCCCTTCACCAGCAAGCAGAGGTTGTCTGGCTCCTTGCTGACCAAAGAGACCCGCAGGGAGTCTGGGAAATCCTCGTCCACGGAGGCGGCCACGTGGGCCGCTGTGGCTGCCTGTACCAAGGAGATTGACCACCTGGGGCAGCAGCTGGCTAACTCCATGTTGCAGCGTGCCATGACTTACCAGAACTCCGGCCACCTGGAGTCCAAAGACATCAACCAGGAGGAGCTGAAGGCCCTCGAAGAGGTGGATTTGAAGCTGAAGGGGAATTTCCTCACTCAGCGAGACACGGCGGTAGCCGGCATGAACCACACGCACACCTTCCATGGCCCTGGTCACCACGGCCACCAGGGTTATCCGAGCCACCAAAGCCACCAGAGCCACAGTCTGCCCAACCGCAGCCAACAGACCTACCACCTCTTTGAAGCCACCTAACCACGGATGGAGATGCCCCTTCCCCCGACAGGGCTGGCACACAATTGCAGGCCTGTTTTCTCTCCTTTGGGGCAACCCCTGTGGCCCTGGGTGAGAGGCTGCTGCCCAAATCCCTTCTTCCTCAGCCCCCCATGGGGCTTCTGGGCCCCTTCCAGTCTGTGAGTAGGGGCTGCCACAGAGAATGGCTCCTGATGGAGGGGGAGGTGGGAGGAAGGGAAGCAGCTGAGACACACTCCACTCAATGAGCCCCTGAAGACCCACCGAGAGAAGATGGGCAAGGCAGATCCTCAGAAGCCCAGACCGACGCCAAATGCCTGGGACTGAGCCAATAAAGCCTTGTATACCCTCATTCTGAGTCTGGGGGTGCTCTGTGGCCAGCCTCAGGACTGGGTGGGAATACGGGGAGAGGGTTCCTGCTCCTACACTCCTCTTCCTGTGGCCCTTGGCCTGGGTTTTTTGCTGGGCTGATTCAAGACTCCATGAGTCAACTTCCCCGGGTCTCAGGTTCTGGGCATGAGACGTCTCCCGGGAGGTCAGCACCCACCAACCCGCTGGTGGCCAGGGAAGGAGGAAGCAGCCGGGTGTCGGGAGGTGCAGGGAGAGACAGGCTTTCAGAAGCCAATAAGCAGGGTGGTGTCGTCTTCATCTTGCCTACTGCTGCTCTGCCGCCCGCACTGCCGTGCTCTCTCCCTGACCCACCTGCGTTCCGGGCGCACTGGGATCCCCATGAATGCCTCCCCCACCTACCGTCAGAGCTGTTGTGCCGTATACTCTCTCTCGTTTGTAGTACTGTGGCTGGGCCTGGTGCTGCTCTCGTACTACTAACTAGTAGTATTACTAGTGCAACCAGCAGCTCCTTCTTTTTTTTCTTTTCAGTTTTTAGCATATGCCGTGTTCTGTGTTAAGTGCTGCAGCACAGTCCCATGGAGGCAGTGTTGTGTTATCTCTGTTTTGCAGATGAGACACCTGAGGCTCAGAAATGTAATTTGCCTGACGGGCATATACAGTAAGTGGTGTTGCTGGAGTGAGAACCCAGCCCTGCCTGACTCCAAGGCTCAGACCCCAAGTCCCTGCCCTGTGCTGCCCCGTGCTGCCCTCAGGCCAGTGCCCCTTGGCCCCACGGGGGGCTCCCTCTCTCATGCTTACCCCTGTCTTCTTAGCACATGTCCAGACTCTCTGTACCCTCCCTCAAGCCTGGGACTCTCCCTGCCTCCTCTTCCTGGGTCCCAAGAAGCCGTTTCTGGGGCAAGGGGTGACCTCCAGTAAGGGGGTTCAAGGAAGGCAGCTGTCTCTCCTGTGAAAGTTGAGAGAAGTCAGCGACAAGGCACTGTCTAACTCCAGCGGCTGCTTTACACAGAAATGTACCACTAGCGTCTGTTAATAAACCTACCAGTGTTTCCCAGCCTGTGGGCCTCACGTTCCTGGGAGAAGGCATCTATATCCTTCCAAAAGATGGATAAATCTACAAACACCCTAAATGTTGTGGATTGATTTTATGGGGCATAATTGGAAGTATTTGAATTCATCTATCTATCTATTTTAAAGATTTTAGGGGGCACCTGGGTGGCTTGGGTTAAGCCTCTGCCTTTGGCTTTCAGGTCATGATCTCGGGGTCCTGGGATCCAGGCCCACATCAGGCTCTCTGCTCAGCAGGGAGCCTGCTTCCTCCTCACTCCCTGCCTGCCTCTCTGCCTACTTGTGATCTCTCTCTGTGTAAATTAAATAAATAAAATCTTTAAAAAAAATAAAAATAAAAAAGATGTTAAGTAATCTCTGTACCCAATGTGGAGCTTGAACTCACAACCCCGAAATTAAGAGTTGTACACTCCACTGACTAAGCCAGCCAGTATTTGAATATTTTTAAGATTACTATAAGTGACTTTATATAAATGCTAATATATGTGTGTGTGTATGTGCGTGTGTGTGTGCATATATATATATGTGCATATATATATATATACACTTTATATATATATATATATATATACACTTTAAATTTAAAATACTTTGTAACCAGGGCATTGGCTGACTCAGTTGGTGGAGCATGTGACTCTTAATCTCAGGGTCATGAGTTCAAGCCCTACATTGAGTATGGGACCTACATTAAAAATAAGATAATCTATCAAAGAATTAAAAAATGCTTTGTAACAAAAATATCAATGGAAAAAATATTCGGTCCCTCTAGAAAATGCTGGAGGCTGCCAAAGTAGACAAAAAGCAAGGGTTTTTGGTTTCCAAAAGTGATTGCAAAAATGCATAAATGCATGCATTTATATGGAAGACCTTAATCTCTTATTAAAAGTTTATTGCATAAGATTTCAGATTGGCGGGGCACCTGGGTGGCTCAGTTGGTTAAGCGACTGCCTTTGGCTCAGGTCATGATCCTGGAGACCCGGGATCGAGTTCACATCAGGCTCCCTGCTTGGCGGGAAGCCTGCTTCTCCCTCTCTCACTCCCCCTGCTTGTGTTCCCTCTCTAGCTGTGTTTCTCTCTGTCAAATAAATAAAATATTAAAAAAAGATTTCAGATTGGCTAATGATGAATTTAGAATCTTTAAAAAAGTCTCAAACTGACAAAATTCAAAGACTGCATTTGGTATTGTACCAGCATTAATTCTCTCGATCCGATCGTTCTACTAACATAAGACGTTGTCCAGGGGCGCCTGGGTGGCTCAGTTGGTTGGGCGACTGCCTTCGGCTCGGGTCATGATCCCGGAGACCTGGGATCGAGTCCCACATCGGGCTTCCTGCTCGGCGGGAAGCCTGCTTCTCCCTCTCTCACTCTCCTTGCTTGTGTTCCCTCTCTGGCTGTGTTTCTCTCTGTCAAATAAATAAAATCTTTAAAAAAAAAAAAAAAAAAAAAAAAACATAAGACGTTGTCCTTAGTGTGGGCTGGGTGAGGGACGAATGGGAATCCCCTGTACTATTATGCAACTTTTCTATAAATTTGAAAGTAGTTTAAAATGTCAACGTTTATTATTATAGTTGTGCCGCCAGGAAAATGGCTTCTAAGTGGCCAACTGAAGTATCATCTCTTGGTAAGGATGTTTTTATAAAAGTGAATGATCAAATCATCGTTTGACTAGATACAAAAAAGAGCGGCTCCCAGCCACTAGACTCTTGCCTGAGCGCCCACGGGTTTCCCAGATTAAGGCTTAATTCCATCAAAGCTCATCAGGAATTTGCCCAAGCATTTTATCAGGAATGCCCATTTCTGCCTGAGGGAGGTTATCAATTACATCATGCAAAAAAGCTCTGCCCCAGGCCAGGGTTTAGGACCATTTTGTTTGTTTGTTTGTTTTAATACTACAAATGGTTAGCACACACCTCCACGGACATCATCCTGGTTGTCGTGGGGGAGGCCAACATGAGGGCATGTCATGTGTGATCTTGACCATTCTGGGCAAAGCAGGACCAGTGCTGTGCAAGGGGAACAAAGTGCTGTGAGGGGCCGAAACCGCGGGAGTGAGAAAAGGCTCTCAGGGGCTATAGCTCAGGGAGGGAGGTGGTCCAGGCAGAGGGGAACCGCATGAGCAAAGGTAGAGTGGCAGGGTAGTGACACTGGCAGACCTCGACAGTTTGGCTGAAGGGGAACATTTAGACATGAGCAAAAGGGAGGAGGAAAGCCAGAAACATCACTCTGAAGCTTAGAGCCCAGGAGGACGTAGAAGACCATCCAGTCCAACTTCCTCGTTTTACAGCAGAGGCCAGTTTGAGACATTTTGCACAATCCTGCAGGCAGCAGTGGGGGACATGGAAGGGCTCTGACCCTCTGTGTATTTTTGGGTAGGCCACAGGGAAGGACAGGAACAGGAGATCAAAGTTCAGAGGAGAGATATCCAGTGGAGGGATCCCAGAAAGACTTCTCAGGGGAGGTGGCAAGGATGATGGGTCAAGGGGCGTAACAGTAAGAGAGACTGATTCCTTTAGGCCACAGCCAGTCACCATGTTTCTTGTGCATCCCCAGCCCCAAAGACCCACTCCTCTCCCCCAAGCCAGTTTGGCTCCCCAGAGCAGCTCGCATAACCCCTCCGCAGAGGGAGAGTAGTTTCTGTAATGAGCTGCGTTGTCTTGCAGCTGTGGGGGACAGGAGATGTTCCTGCAGCAGCCATTCTCCTCCATCTCAGACGGAAAGTTGCCGCCTCCTGATTGAAGCCTCGAGCACTCTCTCCAGGGTGTGTCTGGAGAATCACAGCGAACACTGCTAGGTTCTAATATAAGCACTTTACAAATAGTGTCTCATTTAAGCCTCACAACTCTAAGGAGGGTACTATATGGTCCCCATTTTTCATATAAGGAAGGTGAGGTTTGGTGAAGCCATTTGCTCCCCAAGATTTCATAGCTGGTAAGGGCCTGTGCTGAGAGTTACACCCAGGCTCCCCTGAGTTCAGAGGCTAGGCATCTGAGCCACTCCCCCACACTGCTCCTCCATCACCCACTGTCTGCACTCCTGACCCATCTGGGAGCCTGGCCCTCCCCCTCCTCTAGTCCCCACCGGACCCTAGGGAAGGCATAGCAGGCCTGAAACTGACATCCCACCCAGGAGAGAGAAGGGGCTCTTGGCAGCATCAGTTCACAGATTTCAAAGTGCTTTCTTGTACATTTTCTTGTTTGGGACTTTAAAGTAGCCTTATGAGGTAAGATAGAAATGTTTTTATTGTCATCCCATATAAAAGGGAATGGGGACTCAGACATGATGTAACTTGCTCAAAAGGGGAGTTGGGTCCGACTGCTTCCCTGATTCTGTGATATTCCCTCTTCCCTAGTCTCGCCTGATTTCCTTCTTGGGAGTCAGGCCTGGGTCCTGTGCTCCTTTCCATGAGACAAGAGAGAAGTCTGCATGTGTCTTGAGCACAGGGGCCTGCTTCCCCTCTGAGAGTACAAAACAGCTGGGTTCAGGAGCCCCTGGAACTGGCCACCAGAGTACAGAGGGGCTTGAAGAGGAGTGAACACGGCTGAAGAAGTGGCTGGCACAGGAACTGGCCTGGCCCGCTCCCGGGGTGGTGGTGGCCAGCAGGGCTGTGGAGGGAGGGAGGTATCTTTTGGAGGCATTTCCATAAAGGGAGTGGCAAAAGTTCGATCTCAGAACCCTTGACCTCTAAGTAGAGGATGCTGGGTCTAGTCCTCTCTGGGGTTGACGCAAACCTGGGAGGGACCCACTGGGAAAGCACTGGCACCTTTTGTAACAAAACAGAAGGAGGCTGCTGGCCTGACATGGACCCTGAGAAGGCAGCGCAACAGAAGCCAAAAACGACCTCAAGCTGCTCCCTGCCAGGCTACCCAAAATGCCAAGTAACCAGGGAGCCATTTTGGCTATCCACTCTGTGGAATCTGATGCTGTCCTGAACAACATGGAAAAAGGTTTGCGGTGAAAAGTTGACTCTCCATCACACCATGTCCCCTAAGGATGACTCACGGGAACAGTTTCTCTTGGTCCCGATGCCAGGAAATTGTGTGTCTCTGGGGCAGCTGCTTTGCTTTTATCTTGAGTTCTGCATAGCTGTCAGCTGATCACATTTCCCTTTTAGCTTTGACCGTCAGGAAGCTCCAAATCAAAGTGATGGCCCGTCTCTCACAACTGCATGGCAGGGATTTAGTAGATCAGTATTGCCCCTCCCTCCAGCTTTCTTTTCTTTCCTTTCTCCCAAGCTGTCTCCTATTTATTAGTAATCTTGTTGTGTCATAGGCTGTATTTGTGATAATTTCAGAGGAATGTTTTTGGAATGGAATGGAGAAGAGAGGAGGAATAAGAGGAAAGAGAAAGTGAAATGAAAGGAGCAGAGCGGAAAATGGTTTTACTAATGTTCCCTTCAGATTCAGCCAAAGAACATCAATTCTGTGATATAAAGGGGTTGACACCTTACCTGTGGGCATTAGAAACCTCTCAGATGATCAAAGAGGAAAATGCAAAATAAAATAATGAGATATCACTTTTCACCCAGAAAATTGGCAAAAATTAATTCTGATGATACCCAGTGTTGGTGTGGATGAACACTAGCCCTTCCATGAGCTGACGGGGTACAGACTGGCTAAGGAGGCAGATGTTTGGCACATGAAGATACACATAGGTGTGGCTCAGCAGTTACACACCCGCCTGAAGTGTGGAGAAGCTTGGACATGGGCACGGAAGACTTTATGGGACATGTTTGTTCCAGCATTATTTGTAATGGCAAAACTAAGGAAACATTCAGATTTCCCCAAAAGGAATGAAAAGGAAAGCGTTGTCTAATTTCACAATAGAATATAATACAGCAGGTACAATGAATGACTCGGAACCGTGTACCGCTGTAGACAAAGCATGCCACATAATTCTGAGCCCAAATAGCAAATCACAGAAGATTGTATGAGCTCGATTCCATTTCTGTGAAATGTAAAACAGCAAAAAAATCTTATGTCTTGTTTATGGGTCAATATGTATGTCTTAAGGTTACAAAGACATGAATGGGGACAATGACAGCCAAGTTGGGACAGCTAGAAAAGGAAGAAAAGGGTGATCAGGGGAGGGTTGCTATGGGTGCTGGGTATACATTCGTGGATTTTATTATTATCAATTCTTTTGGGTATAGCTAAGGTATTTTATTAGACAAAGAAAAATGGTGTGGACACTGCTCTCACAACTGGGTAAAACATTCTGCCTGCTTCAGGACAAAGGCGGGAAGGAAATGTGTGAAAAACTGTGGAATTGAGGAGGTAGGAACCTGGGTGCGCATCATACCGACGTCCTGGTGGTTCATAGAGAATGGGAAGGTGTTGATTGTGATGGGACCTCTCTTGCAGGCTTCGTGGTCCAGGGCTCCAATGGCGAATTCCCCTTTTTGACCAGCAGCGAACGGCTGGAGGTGGTGAGCCGAGTCCGCCAGGCCATGCCCAAGGACAAACTCCTGCTAGCCGGCTCCGGCTGCGAGTGTGAGGCCACGGTGCTCTGCCCTCTGGGGGTGCCTGGGGGAGGGGAGCCAGGCTTCTTGGGGCTGATTCAGTCTACTGGTTCTGTCTCTTCTGAACCCCTTGCTTGCCCTGGGATCCTAGCCCTGCCCTTCTGCCTCCCGCTGTCACCCGCCATGGCCTATAGGGGAGACTCCCTCTTTCCTCCTGTAGCCACTCAAGCCACCGTGGAGATGACTGTGAGCATGGCCCAGGTTGGGGCTGATGCCGCCATCGTGGTGACCCCTTGCTACTATCGAGGCCGCATGAGCAGCGCTGCCCTCATTCACCATTACACCAAGGTGGGTGTGAGGCGTGGGCATGGGTTTGGGGCCTGGGACCAAGAGGAGGCTGGAGGAGGAGAAGAGACAGAGAAGCTGGGGGCCGAGGGGTGAGCCTACTTCCCATGAATGGCAGCTGTGGGAATGGGGAGGGATGCCGCTGGGTTACTAGCCAGCCACACTGTGCGGCTGTCTCCTCGCCTCTCACAGGGGAGGAATGACGGTGTCTTCCTCATGCGGTTGTTGCGAGGACCTAGTTCCATCAAAATGCAGAGGACTGAGAAGTGGCACATAGAAAGCGCTCATGAAATGTTATTATTATCGTTTACAAGCAGGGAACAGCACTGTGACTCCTAATCCAGGAGGTGGGCCTGTCCAGGTGGCCCCACGGGGACCCAAGCCCAGAGATGGTGGTGGTAGGCAGTGCCTGGGGCTCCTCGGGCCTGGGGCGGCTGCCCTCTGCCTCTCCCTTCTCTGCCTCCCTCAGGTTGCTGACCTCTCCCCAATCCCTGTGGTGCTCTACAGCGTCCCAGCCAACACAGGGCTGGACCTGCCTGTGGATGCGGTGGTCACGCTCTCCCAGCACCCAAACATCGTGGGCATCAAGGACAGTGGTGGAGACGTGAGTGGCAGAAGCTCCTGGCTGGAGCTCCTTCCTCTTCCCCCGGGCACTCAGCTTCAGGGTGGCTCTGGGTCCCACTTCAGTCCTGGGCTCCTGTTTGGGTTCTTCCCCTCTGGAGCTTTATCCAAGTTTGGGGCAGCTATCCGGGGCCGGGGCCAGCCCCCATCTCGTGTGGTGTTGAAGCTCGGGGCTCAGCACTCACACAGGTCTGCTGTTGCAGGTGACCAGGATGGCTCTGCTGGTTCACAAGACCAGGCGGCAGGATTTCCAGGTGCTGGCTGGATCCGCTGGCTTCCTGCTGGCCAGCTATGCCGTGGGTAGGCCTCCAGCCGCGCTCGCACTGTCGTGGGTGGAACAGCCAGACCCCGCATGAGAGCTGGGGCTAGGTCTGCAGGGTCCTTTCGCCAGCCTGCCTGCTTGGGAACCTCAGAAGTCCAGCATGCTGCTTGCTTGTCTGAATATTGGGGGCTTACGAGTGACCTTTCTGGGCAGAAGAGGGTGGCCCAGTTCAGTCCTTGGGCTGTAACAGGGATGCCTGAAGTTTGTTCTAAGTCCGGAGCTCTCTGCCTAGTTAACATACTTAGTTCTTCTGTTCTCATCTTATAAATTGTTCTCGGAGGACAGAGGTCTTGGGGCCTTTCCTCTGGCCCAGGAGTCTGTTTTCCCCTCCCCCTGGGGCCAGGCCAGAAGGAACTGTCAGACCTCAGGGGTTGGACCAGGGATCTTCAGCCGCATGATTCTGTTCCAGTCCAGGATCCTAGGAATGTCACCACTAACCCAACCATGCTGGTCTGTTGTGGGTCAGGCTCCTTGAGTTCAGGTTGGGTTTGAGCCCCAGAGCAGGGAAGAGAGGAAGCATCTGCTCCCTTGGGCTGAAGCCCCAGGAAGTCCAGATCTGCATTCCTTGTCCAGCGCGGAGGGGGCAGTTGTGGGTCCTCTCCTCTGGTCTGCACGGACTTTGGTTTGCTATCTGGGTCCTTGCACTTCTCTCCTCTGCCACGTCACAGTTTCTAAAGTGCAAGGGCAGAAGCGGGGACCCACTGAAGCCTTGTTCCTGAGGGTGTGGTAGATGGAAAGAGCACAGGCCCTGGAGGCAGGGGGATGTGAGCTGGAATCTCAGCTCTGCCACTTACTGAGTACTGCTGGGCAGGGTATTCAACGTCTCTGGGCCTGAGCTTCCACTCTGTGAAGCAGGGAGGTGTCGTGAGGATGTGAGAGCTTTGGCCGCGTGTCTGCACAGTGTCTGGCATACAGTGGGGGGGGGGGGGTCAGTAAATGGCAGCCATGTTAGCTCATTCGAAATTTCCCACTCTCCAGGCTTGAGACCACTGTGCTTAGGGTCACCCCTAACTAGCCTTAGAATCACATCGCAGGTTGGCAGAGTGGCAAGGCCTCCTGAGATTGCAGCCAGCCCATTTTCAATGCCCAGATGAGAACAAGGAGTTCAGGGAGGTCTATGACTTGTGCAGATTTATACTGCCAGTGGGAGGAAATGCCTGGTCTCCTGACTGTGTCCAGGGCTCTTTCCACTGGCCCCCAAGTCCAGCGTCATCCTGGGCTGAATTCACTGGGGGGAATAAAATTTCAGAAGAGCAAAGGCTTCCTGCTCACTCCACCCCCTCCCTGGGCTGATGAGTCAGGGGCTATTAGAGGATCACCGAGGTGTTGTCAACCGGCAGGTGGGACTTCAGTCTGGGAGGCGTGTTGGGGGGTGTGGGGGAGGAACTGTCCTTAAGTTAGCCTTCAGGCTCTGTTCCTTGACCTTCAGCCTGTGGGATTCTACTTCAAATATGCTGGCAGCTTTTCTCTCTGGAAGTCTGGACTCCGGACTCACAGAGCATGCCTTGGATATGGCCAGCCAGTGGCATGGGAATCCACATCCTTTCTGCCCACAATAAGAGGGGTGGGGGCGCAGGGTTTGGACTTGCCCGTGAGAAGAGGCTCTGGCTGATGTTCTGCATCTTACTCTGGGACAGGAGCTGTGGGGGGCGTGTGTGCCCTGGCCAATGTCCTGGGGGCTCAGGTGTGCCAGCTGGAGCGACTGTGCCTCACGGGGCAATGGGAAGATGCCCAGAAATTGCAGCACCGCCTCATTGAGCCAAACACTGCGGTGAGCTCCCAGCCAATGGCCCCAAGGCATAGAGGGGGGGGTGTCTATGTCCTCATTGGAGCAGGAGCCAGGGCAGACACAGCGGTCCCCACTTAGCCTCTTCCCTTTCAGAAAGTCCTTTTAGAGAAGCTCCCAGCGTGGGAACTCCTTGTGCCTTTCCAGAAAATCACAACTTCAGACAAACTTGAGCCCTGTTGGTTGTACTGGAATTCATTTCAGGAGCCAGTTAAAATTCTGATCCTCTAGACCTGGGAGTAAGCATTGACACAAACATCCTGGCTGATCATGGTGACACCAGTGGTCCCAGGACCTTACTTAGAGGTGCAGTGCCTAGTGAGAGTGGACCATGGGCTTTTCCTTCAGCTTTAGAAGGGGTCAAATCCTGCAAAACAGAACGATTGGGAGTAAAGGAAGAGTTAGGAGGCTGGATGTATTCAGAGCCTGGATTTCCCAGGAGAGTTTGTCTTTGAATAATCTATTCTGCAGTCAGACCATGTACCCCAACTCTGTATTGGGCAAGTCCAGGAGAAGAGCTGAGACAGAATGCCTGCCAAGAGCCTGGCAGCGCTGTGCCGATCCATATTGGCCTCTGAGGCAGGGAGGAAAATGAGTTTTCCTATAGACACGTTTGTATGCATATTTTAAATTAAACTTTTAATTTCGAGAGAACTGTAGATTCAGATGAAGTTGTAAAAAACAATACAGGGGGCCTGGGTGTTTCAACCAGTTAGGTGTCTGCCTTTGGTTCAGGTCGTGATCCCAGGGAGACTGCTCTGCCACACCACTACCCCGCCCCCCCGCGTGTGCTTTCTTGATTTCTCTTTCTCTCTCTCTCAAATAAATAAATAAAAATCTTTAAAAAAAAATAGAGAGAGAGTCCCTGTACCCATCCATTCCCTAGTTTCCCCCATTGGGAACATCTTGCAAAATTAAAGTACAATATCGCAACCAGGATTTGGACCTTAATACAGTCCAGATACAGAGTCTTTCCGTATGGATCCTTCATGTTACGCTTTCATGGCTACACCTGCTCACCTCCTTCCCCAACCCCCTCCGTAACTCTGGCAATTGCACATATATGTTCACCATTTTAATACTTTTGCATTTTGAAATTGACTTGCTTTCACTCTGCAGAACTCTGTGCAGATCTATATGAGCTACAACAGCCCGTTTCTTTAAGATTTTATTTATATATTTGACAGAGAGAAACACAGCGAGAGAGGGAACACAAGCAGGGGAAGTAAGAGAGGGAGAAGCAGGCTTCCTGCTGAGCAGGCAGCTCGACGCGGGGCTCGATCCTGGGTCTCCGGGATCATGAGCTGAGCCGAAGGCAGTCGCTTAACCAACTGAGCCACCCAGGCGCCCCCCCATTTCTTTTTCTTAATGAATAGTGGTTCACGGTGTGGCCGTGCCACAGCTCGTGTAATCATTCATGGTGGAAGGACAGCTGGGGCATTGCCTGTTTGGGGCTATGAAAAGCTGCTCTGAACATTCATGCCCAGGTTTCTGCATGACTGTAAGTTTTAATTTTTCTGGGATAACTACATAATTAGTGGGTCATATGATGGTTGCATGTTTAGTTTTTTAAGAAACTGCCAAATTTTTCCAGAGTGGCTATGACATTTTGCATTTACATCAATGTAAATGTATGATTGACCGATTCTCTCTGCATCCTTACCAGCTTTAGGCATTGTGACTATTTTTTATTTTAGCCATTCTGACAGGTGTATAGTAACATTTCATTGTGGTTTGAGCCTGCGTTTCTCTGATGACCAATGCTATTGGACATCTTTTCCTGTATTTACTTGCCATCTGTGTATCTTCTTAACTGAAATGTCTGTGTTTTTTGCCTATTTTATAATTGGATTTTTTTAAGATTGTATTTATTTGTTAGAGAGAGAGAGAGAGAAAATGCACAAGCAGGGGGGAACAGCAGAGGGAAAAGCTCCCTGCTTAGCAGGGAGCCTGATGTGGGGCTCGATCCCAGGATGCTGGGATCATGACCTGAGCCGAAGGCAGATGCTTACCGATTGAGCTACCCAGGTGCCCTGGATGTTTTCTCTTTACCTTTGAGTTTTGGAATTGTATCTTTTAGATACCAGTCCTTTGTGAGATACATGGTTTGGAAATATTTTCTCCCTAACCATAGCTTGTCTTGTGATTCTCAGAACAGGCCTTTTGCAGAACAAAAGTTTTTAATTTTGATGACATCCAATTCATCAATATTTTCATTTATACTTATGCTTTTAATGTCAAGTGGAAAGTGGAAGGAGGCTTTTACTAGCATTAAATTGTGAGGATTTTCCTAAAAGTTTTATAGTTTCACGTTTTACAAGTCTGGGACCCATTCTTTGAGTGCATTTTCGTATGGAGTGTGGGGCTTAGGTGGAGTTTCCTTTTTCTGTTTTGTTTTGTTTCTTACTTCTGGATATCCACTTTTTCTACCCCCATTTGTTGAAAAGATCATTTGTCTTCCACTGAGTTACTTTTGCACCTTTGTCAAAAATCAGTGGGCCTATTTGTGCGGGTCAATTTTTGGGTTCTCTGTTGCTCCCATCATCTGTGTGTCTATCCCTCTGCAAAACCACACCAAGTTATTCTAATGTTTATATGGAAAGGCAAAGGAATTAAATGAGCTAAAACAATTTTGGAAAAAAATAACAAAGTTAGAGGAATCAGTCTACCTGGTTTTAAGATTTATTATATACCTACAGTAATCAACTTTGTGTGGGATTGCAAAAGGTATTTTGTCAAATGCGTTCCTACCTTGATTGATATGTTCGTGTGATTTTTTTTTCCTCTTTAGCCTGCTAATATGGTGAGTTAGTTTTCTAATATTGAACTAGATTTGCATCTCTGGAATAAATCCCACTTAGTCATGACGAGTAACTCTTTTCAAATATTGCTGAGTTCCATTTGCTAATACTTAGTCGAAGATTTTTCTGTCTATATTCATAGGAGATATTGTTATGTAGCTTTCCCCTTTTTTTTGACACTGCCTTTGTCTGATTTTGGTCTCAGGATAGTAATAGCTTCATCAGTTGCCTAGTAAGTATTCTCTCCTCTTCTACTTTCTGGAAGAGACCACTGAGCATTGGTGTTAAATAGTCTTTAACATTTTTTAGAATTCTCTAGTGAGATCATTAGAGCCTAAAGATTGCTTTTGGGGAGGGTTTTTAAAATTACAGCTCTGCCCCTGATCTCCACTGACACCTCCCTAATGGAAGGGGTGGGAATGCCCCCTTACTGCTTCCCACATGGCCTGCACTGACATTACAAATATGTCTGGGGGTGAGGGTGGCCTCCTTCAGTGTGGGCAGTGGTGTGTAAGCTCTGACACTCACTGGGCCTCTGCTTAGACCATCCACTGTTGGGGGAGAAGGGCATTCTTTATTGCCAGAGTTGGGGGTAGAAGTTCTGGCTCCCAATTCAACCTTTGCTGGCCTGGGTTGGGATGGTGGGGATGAGGTCACAGTTTTTGCTGTGGTAGAGTGGTGAAAGTTTTCCATTTTACTAGGAGGCATTTTACTAGGCTGCTTCTTCCTGGTCCTTGGCTTGAGCGAACAGGCTTTTGTTGGGGGCTTGTATTATCTGTTTCCATTGACATTTTAGGGTTGCTGGCTTCTTAAGCTTCCAGTTGAAGCTAGGGAACTCACTGCTGTGCTCCTTGGGTCCTGAACTCCTTTGTCTTCCTTCTCTCTACATTTCAGAGTCTTACATTTCTTTTTATATAATGTCCAAGAGTTTTTAGCTGTATTTGTTGGAAGAAATAGGGAAAAGTACATCTGTTCTATCTTCCTGGAAGTGGAAACTCTAAGTATTTTCCTTCCTTGCCTTCCTTTCTTTCTTTTTCAACCTCAAGATCAAGAGTTGTGGGCTCCTGGCACCTGGATGGCTCAGTCAGTTAAACAGTTAAGTGCTTAAGCATCTGCCTTCAGCTCAGGTCATGATCGGTTCCCTGCTCAGTGGGGAGCCTGCTTCTCCCTCTCCCTCTGCCTGCCACTCTGTCTGCTTGTGTGCTCTCTCTCTCTCTCTGTCTCTCTCTCTCTCTGTCAAATAAATAAATAAATAAAAATCTTAAAAAAAAAAAAGTTGCAGGCTCTACCAATTGAACCAGCCAGGCATCCCTTTAAGTAGTTTTCTAAATAGTGATTTTTGCCCCACATAGAGCATTCAACTATTTGAAAAAATATATTGGAAAATTAAAAAGTAGGTATATTAAAACAGCGTTCTTTTAGTTTTAAATATTTTATCTATATTTAAAAACATAATTTACTATAATTTTACTTTCCTGGCTTGAATTGAAACAACCTCATCAAAATTTTTTTTCCTGCATCTATTCCTAGAAAAACAAATGAACCAATAAAAAGACACACAGAACAAGGATCTAGGGCACAGATTTACTTTTGCCTCGGGCCACAATATGGCGTAGGGCTTGGTTCTGTCAGATCGTATTTTATTTAAAACATTGACACTGGGGCTCCTGGGTGGCTCAGTTGGTTAAGCGACTGCCTTCGGCTCAGGTCATAATCCCGGAGACCCAGGATCGAGTCCCACATCGGGCTCCCACATCGGGCTCCCACATCGGGCTCCCACATCGGGCTCCCACATCGGGCTCCCACATCGGGCTCCCACATCGGGCTCCCTGCTCGGCAGGAAGCCTGCTTCTCTCTCTCTCACTCCCCTTGCTTGAGTTCCCTCTCTGGCTGTGTTTCTCTCTGTCAAATAAATAAATAAAATATTAAAAAAAAAAACATTGACACTGTTCAGCGTGGATTTTTTGCATCAATTCTGATTTTTTAAGAAAATGTGGCACTGGGACGCCTGGGTGGCTCAGTGGGTTAAAGCCTCTGCTTTCAGCTCAGGTCATGATCTCAGGGTCCTGGGATCGAGGCCCACATTGGGCTCTCTGCTCGGCAGGGAACCTGTTTCCTCCTCTGCTCTCTCTGCCTGCCTCTCTGCCTACTTGTGATCTCTCTCTGTCCAATAAATAAGTAAAATCTTTTAAAAAAAAAAGAAAAGAAAAGAAAATGTGGCACTAAATATTACTTACCTCGATGCCTGATTTTTTTGGCACCCCCTTAAGTTTTACACCTGAGGTGACAGTCTCAGACTAAGCAGTGATGTTTTGTTTGGGTAAAGTGGCAAACTCTGGATCTCTCTCTCAGCTTGTATCTTTGCCTCAAAGGGACAGATTAACTCAGCTTTGGAGAAAGGATAGTTGAGGAGGCAAGCGTGAGTCTCCCTGGGTGTGAAGGTTCTCCTGGGATAGGGTGCTGTCGTAATAGGATGCAAGAACTGCAGGGCACAGACCGTCTGGTGTGTACGGGACACCCCACCAGGGGGTGGGACCTCTGCTCTGTACAGCCACCCACCTGCAGAGAGAAGGTCCCAGACCAGCATACCACCAGGACAGGAAAAGGAGGAGCTCTTAGGTCTCTTGGGGTCTGGTCTTACAGTGGTATTTGTCCCATTTGATTCTTGGGACATGGGGTAGGTATTGTCCTCTTGTCATTTTACAGATGAAACTGTGGGCTGCCCCTTGGGAGGAGAGGATGCTTGCTGCTATGCTAGCTCTCCACATGTCATCCTGCCTTCCTCTTCACTCGGGGCCTCCTCCTGTGCCAGGTCTCGCACACATTCAGGAATGCCTGGAACTCCTTTCTGCTGCCTGGGCTGTCGGCTCAGCCTCCCCAGGAGCAGCTTGATGTCACCCTGTTGCCCTGCTCTGCTCGAACACAATGTCCTTCCTCTGCCTTCCCACCCAGCCGGCCTCCTGCCCTGGCTATATTTAGGACTTTCTGTGTTCTACCACCAAAGCATTCAATTATTTCTGTGGCTCTGAGGAGGGGGCAACGGAGAGATCTCACCTATGGTGGAAGAAGGCTTTTCCCTAGGTACTTCTTGTTCCCATCCTCTCCCCAAGGTCTTTGGCACCCTGCTCAGGTTTTAAGTGAAAAGCCCAGGTTATTAGAACATCATGGCTGGGATGGGGGTGGGGAGCGCCTGGGTGGCTCAGTCGTTAAACATCTGCTTTTGGCTCAGGTCGTGATACTGGAATCCTCGATTTGAGCCCCGCATCAGGCTCCCTGCTTGGCATGAAGCCTGCTTCTCCTTCTCTCACCCCCTTTGCTTGTGTTCCCTCTCTAGCTGTGTTTCTGTCAAAAAAATAAATAAAATCTTTTTTTAAAAAAGAACATCATGGCTGGGGTCAGGCCTAGGAGGAAGGATGGTGTATTACACATTCCAAGAAAATATTTCCTGGCCACTAGTGGTAAATAGTCATCAGTCATTCATCAGTGGCTCTCAAATTTACCCCAAGCAACCTATTTTATTATTTTACTCTTTGTGAAGCCTATACTTCTAAGACTTTTTCTTTCTTTTTTTTTTTTTAAAGATTTTATTTATTTATTTGACAGACCGAAATACAGCTAGAGAGGGAACATAAGCAGGGAGAGTAAGAGAGGGAGAAGCAGGCTTTCCACTGAGCAGGGAGCCCAATGTGGGGCTCGAATCTGGGGCTCCGGGATCATGACCAGAGCTGAAGGCACCTGCTTAACGACTGAGCCATCCAGGCGACCCTACTTCTAAGGTTTTACTTTCCCTCCAAATAATACTTTAGTAAGTGATGATTACATTCCTAGCTTTTAGGTAGTCAGAGATTGACCTAACACTTCTGATCAGTGTGAAATAACCAGTTGCTATGCCAAAGGCAAAGAAACTTGACCCTTCATTTTCTAGAAGATCCCACGTGTGATTTTAAGTTATGACAATAGCATTAGGTACCTCCCTCACAATGGAAAACATTTTAGATATCAGGTCATCCAGCCCCCTCATTCTTTAGGCATGAAAACTTGCTCAGATGTAGTAAGTTAGTGCCATAAGGCTACACAGTGGAACTTCTCAGGACAGCTGATGCATTGTTTTTCAGAGTTGGGGTCAAGAAGGGTGGTTCATGGTCCCTCCTGCAGGGCCAGTCGAGGTCTGGGCTATGCCTGAGGTTCTCACAGACCCTTCCCGGCTTCCTAGGCCTGGTGTGCCCTGGCCCCAGGTCCCTGGGAAGTAGGCTGTAGACCCACAGCCTTGCTATCCTCTCCCATCCCAGCTCGATGACTGAATGCCACTTTTCTCCCCAATGGGGTAGATTTTTCTCCTAAAAGCCAAGGAGGTGACTTCCTTCCTTAATCTGAGTTGTTAGCCTGTGTTCTCTGTTGCTGACCTGCCTTCTGGTCTCTGAATCTGAATTTCCAATCAACCAACGTGTTACCGATTTGGTAAAGTTACTTTACCAGGGGAGGCGGGGAGGAACCCTAACTTTCTGAAAGTGACATGTATGTCCCAGGCATGTGTATGCAGGGACTCCCCAGTTTGTAACAGGCCCTGCTCCACAGGTGACCCGGCGCTTTGGGATCCCCGGGCTGAAGAAGACCATGGACTGGTTTGGCTACTACGGAGGCCCCTGCCGTGCCCCCTTGCAAGAGCTGAGCCCCACGGATGAGGAGGTGCTCCGCATGGATTTCAGCAGTAATGGCTGGCTCTGAGGGCAAGTAGGGGACGTGCCTGGCCTGAGCCCATCTCAGCTTCCTGCCTTGTGCCCGCAGCTGAAGAGGCACAAGGGGGTACGAGGTTTCAAAGCCTGTTTCCCTACTTTAGTCCTCCAGGTAGCCTCTCCCAGGCTCTGCCATGAACTCCCGTTTCCTATTCTCACAGCCCCCTGACTGCTGGCATTTGTATCCTCAACTCTGGCTCTCTAGAGGCCTTCAGTCTGGAGAGGAGCAATTGCTTGTCCCTCTACTGTCCCCTCCTGTACCCTGGGACATGTGATTGGGAACCAGTGGCCAAGAGGAGGGGGCACCTGGGCACAAGTAAGGTCACATATTTTACTGATGGGACAGTCTCTTAGACTTGGGGGTACACACCTGAGCCCAGCACGGTGCAGCAGGGAGCCAGAGCTATTCCTAAGAACCTGACTCCTTCCAGGGAAAGTGGTGGGTTCGGAAACCTAATCAGAAAAGTGTCACTCACCTTTGAAGGGCCCCCAAGCTGCATTCCAGACACGGTGCCCTTTCCTAAATCCATTTTGATTATCTCACATTCTCATCTCTAGCCTTGATCTCAACTGTAGAGAGTGTGGAGCTGGCTCAGGGGCTTGCCAGAGTTGGTAAATAATGACACCTGGTGGATGAATGTTACATTTTAGGAGACTTCTAGCCAACCTAATCTGGAACATTAGGGAAGGAGACTTGGTCTGAGACCTGGCCGTCCTCTTGCCTTAGGCAATGTGCTTTCTTTGTTCAAAATAATACTTTGTTCTTGCAATAAAGTTGAATAAGTGAAAACAGCGTGGCCATGCACCAGTTGACACCTCACTGCCTTGTAGGTCTCTGGTTTCCTGCCTAGATATCAAGAATTGCCTAGAGGCAGTTTAACTTTCAAGGTCTGCTTTCTCCCAACTCTGAGTGAGGCCCTAGCAGTCCACAGCAATGAGGTATTAGATCAGTGCTGGCCTAGGGGAAAGACTT
Organism: Spilogale gracilis; assembly: GCA_004023965.1. Lineage (NCBI taxonomy): Eukaryota > Metazoa > Chordata > Mammalia > Carnivora > Mephitidae > Spilogale > Spilogale gracilis. The sequence continues at coordinate 33,519 of PITA01009746.1, forward strand.
GCTGAAGTTCTGAGCAGGAGGTAGGAGGTAAAAAGGTTCAACTAAGATATTTAGAAACACTTTAACCAAAAAGGCTGCTTCCTCCAAAAATGTTTAACTGTATTGTGATACTTGACTAGTGGCAATAAGCCAGAGACGAATTTGACAGAGTAATTTTAAAAATTTAAGTAAATTTAAAAATTACTCTGGTAGAAAGAAAGGTAAACAGATCCTTGTTTAGGACAAAGTCTAGAAGAGAGAATATAAAAGGTATCAATCTTCAACTGAAATTGGCCATCTGGATGGTATTGAAGTTTGGGGCTTAGCACTTGGGCTCCTCTCACAGGCAAAGTCCAGAAGATCTGGGCTGGAAGAGAATCCAGATTAGGGATCGGGCAAAATTTTAGGGCTTGGGAGGCTGGCTGGTGTCCTGGTAAAGCACTCAGCCTCTGGGCTTACATTAAGCAGGCCTGAGTTTAAGTTCTTAGACCTGCCCCTTAGGGTGGGACCTTGGGTAACTACTTAAGTGCCTGATCCGATCTGTAATTTGGGGATAATAAATTCCTTTCTCTCAGGGCTCCACAAGATCACACATGTAAAGGGGTTAGTGCAGCAGGTGAGCACTTCACATTAGCTCATTTCAGGAGGTCTTGTTGTAAAAAAAGGGAAATCCAGGCAGAAACTGACTTGCCCAAGGCAACCCACCAGGTGTGACAATGGCTGGTCTCAGGGCGTGGGCACTCTTGACGCTCAGGACAAGAGAAGTACAGTGGAAAGTGATCTGGAATCAGAAAAACTAGGATACAAATCCCACCCAGCTCTGCTACTTCCTAGTTTGGGCAACCTGAACCATCTGATTTTAAAAAAGAAAAAAGAAAGAAAAGAAAAGAAAAGAGAAGAGAAGAGAAAAGAAAAGAAAAGTCCCTACCTTGCAGGCGTACCGAGAGTTAGGTATATGTAGTAGAGTCTGCAGTGTCAGTTCCAAGCCCCTTTCTGTGATGAACTCTTAGAAACAGGAAATGGGCTGGTTCATGAGGAGGCAGAGCAAGAGTCAAGAAACTAAGTATAGGCAGTTCTGGTGATTGACTTATTCTTTATAAACACTTGTTTCTACAGTACAACTCAGAGAATAAATAGAGGCACACGGCTGTAATTTCCACCACAATCTGCTGTTAGGGTAAGGGGTCGGGAGTGAAATGGGCATGTCTGGGTTCTGGGATAACTGGAGGCCTCTGTGATGAACTACCCAGGGGTTCCATCCATCCGGTCTGACCCCCAGAGCTGACGGCCAAGCTCATGATGGAAGAGTTAACAGTGAACCAAATGCAAGGAGCCAAATTCTCTTTTGGTCACTGCAATCCTAGAACCAGTCCAACTCTCTCCAAGCTCCAAGGGGTTGAGGTGGGTCTGCCTTACGGGTCCACTGGGAAGGGGGTGTGTCAATCCAAGCCATTCCTAGGGATTCCATTACCCCACGGTAGGGCCTGAAGTGGCCCAGAGATGTCTGTCCTCTGCCCGGAGTAAGTAACAAATACACGTTATGAGATGACTCCTTGTATCAATTTCTGGACTATCCCCCAAAGGGATCCTGTCCCATGTCTAAGGAAGGAAGGAGGCATAATAGGGCATAAATTAGCTGCTGGAACTCAGATAAGGAAGACAGTTTGTACAGTCAAGGGAGAGGGAAATCACACTCTTACCAAACCTTCACAGGGGGACGAGCAGACACAAATACCAGCCTGGGGAGACAAAGTGCAAGGCCTGGAGCTATGAGGCCAACCAGCAGCCAGTGAGGGGGTGACACACGGAAGCACCTGGCTTTGACTTTCATAGGATGGAGGAGCTGTCTAAGCCACCTCTATGTTTCTCCTTGTTTCTCCAGAGTAGCACGAAGCACTAGCCCTAACCTGGGGCTAGGCTCAAGTGCCCCCAGTACGGACAGAATGAAGAGATTCTGCCTCTGTTGGCAGGAAATCAAGTAGAAGCAGGTTTGCACTGGGCAACCGAGGCTTTAGGGACAGAGAATGCCAACCAGGGAAAGAGGCAGAGACACAACTGGTGACCCTGCTGTTCTCAGGGGGGCCAGAGTCCTCATGACTTTCATCATCGAATCCCCACCCGGCAGGTGAGGGGGCTCATCTTCAGGCCTCTGCTCTGAGGGCATTCTCATCTCTCACATCCGCTTCATGTATTCACCTCAAGTGCGTCACGGGGGCCTGTGCTGTGGGCCGAGCTCGGGAGCGGGTGGACGACGCCCGTCAGGCAGTGAGATTTCTGGCTGACTTGGAGGCACTCTGGGCCCGCTGCACGACCACGGAGCACTTCTCACGCCGCAGCAGCTTGTTGTTCTCAAACAGACCTTCGTTGCGGGGTATGCCGTGAGAACCATCAGGGAAGGTCATCAGGCCTTTGGGGGGACAGGGGAAATATGGCACTGATGAGGGCATGCGTGACTTAGAAAGAAGCTTGGTATTACGGAGCAGTAGCGAAAGAAAACCTGCAGCTCTCATTCCCAAGCACCGAATCGGCAAGGTCGACGGATGGGTGTCAGGGCCCGAGCGCTATGGATTGGCATAATCCGCGAAAGCATCCAAGCTAGCCAGGTGTACCTCTGCCCCTCACATGCTTCCCCCTGGTCTCCTGTCCTGCGGGGCTGTGACTTACCAAAACCGTCTACTCGGCCATTTTTAAATTCCCCTTCAAATGTCATGTTGTCATGTCGGATGAAGACTCCGACGCCATTAAACTTGCCCTGGGCAAACTCCCCCTCATATCTGTAGGAATAGGAGATGGGGTAGTAAGTGGTTCAGTTAACTGTGTGAAGCGGTTACCAACGAGTGTTACTTTTTAGTGCCAAGGAGCTGAGCAGCTTCTGCTTGCCTCAGAATCCCTGCTCCCACCCACCCCACTCCCAACTGGCAGAGGAGGGCCAGACAGCACGTGTGATATGGGACTCTAATCTCAAGGAGATAACAGGAGAATGGTAGTCGGGTGGAAGGTTACTTGGCTCCTTGCCATTTCAAATTTTAGATCTATTTATGATATAACTAATAAAAGAACTGCTTACTTCTTGCCTGTTTTCAGAGGGCCGGGCCAAACTCAGGTCTGACCTGCTATTTATCCCTATCAAAGCTGAGAAAGGAATGACTCAGGACTTACCTTGAGCCATCAGAGAAGGTCAGTACCCCGAAGCCATTAAAGAGCCCATTCTCGAAATGACCCAGGTAGGTGCCACCATCTGCAAACATCAGTTGACCAAAACCATGTCTGCGGCCTGAAGGAAAAGACAGTTGTCAGGTTGGGATAGGGCAGCTCCAGGGACCTTCTTGCTGCCTAACATCCCTTATTGTTTGTCACCCGATCCACAAGGGAGTGAAGAGAGGTGGTGATGTTAGCAGGGCAAAGAACTGCTACCCAGAGTCAGGAGCCAGGAAAACCTGTCTTCTGGGACCTTCCCACCTTATCATGAGCAACAGATGTGGGCAGGTCCCTCTCCGTATGAGTAAGAGAGTACTGAAAAAACTAACTGCCGTAGTGCCTTGACCATGTGTCAGGTGCTCTTTTGAGCACTCTGCATTTATCATCCTTATTCTCATGATGTTAAGAGGTACTATTATTATTCCCATTCACAGATGCAGAGAGCAAGGCTAGGAGAGGCTAAAATACTTACTCAAGACCACAGAGCTGTTGAGCCGCACAGCCAGAATGCAAATGCAGCAGGCATCCTGGCCGGAGAGCCCTCACCACTTACTTCTGTTGCCGCTCGGAGAGAAGACAGTGCCACACGGCACCGCAAAGCTAGGGCAAACCTAACAAGCTGACTGGCAACGCTGATTCGGGCTTTGCTGGTCAGTAGGGCTGTGCTTCCCGTTGAACTGACCAGGACACAACAAGATGCTGGAGGAGCAATCACGTCTTTTCAGTGGAGTATGAGGGAGTTTTTCCAGGGGATAGAGACCGCCTGGCAGAATGATGCCTCTAAATGGCCAGGTTTGAGGGGACGGCAGGTGTTGGGGAGGCAGGAGAAAGGTGGGGGAAGTACCGAGCAAGGTCTCATCCCATCTGCCCAGTTTCTTCTCTCAGGGCTCAAGAATTCATGAGTTGTAGGGATCCAACGTGAGAAGAATGGGGTACATGTCAAAACGGCCTGAACTTCTCATCACTGGTACAACTGTAGGAAGTCAAGGCTCCTCAGGGCAGCCTGTGGCTTGCTAGCACTGGCCTCATGAGGTTTTTAAGTGGTTAGACTGTTTCTCAGGCTCTGAAGAATTTCACCAATCCTGTGACTAGTTACTTCCCAATGCAATGAGCTGTCATAGGAAATTCAAGGCAATGATTGTCATTTGCTCTTGAGTATCTATCTGTCCTAATTTCCAGATCTTCCTTAACTTTTTAAATTCATTGGAACCAAGTCACTGCAATGAATTCTGTGCTTTCTACTTTATAGGCACTCAAAATAATTCCTTTTACTCTGCCTGGTACATGAGTATTTAGAAAAACAATTCCCAAATAGTAACACTAAAGAATAAAAAGATGTTAAAACACTTTATATATTCTGAAGTGGAAAGATCTAATTCATTGCTGGAGACTGGGCTAACAATGGCATTTTCTAATTCCTTTATTTAATCCTAAAATCAAAGAAAGGGAAGGCACCATTCAGATTAAATCCTGGAACTTTCCTATGGAGACTCATCCAGTTGGCTTCTATAGCCTGACGTATTTGTCCTTCAGCCAAACGAAGTGCCCATCACTTGATTCCCTGGGGGTCTTCTCACCTTCCTTCCACTCGCCACGATATTCCTCGCCACTGGAGTAGGTGAAGGAACCTTTTGTCAGGGTCATGGTGACAGCTTATGGAAGAAAAGGATAAAAGCTGTAGGAAACAGGAGAGAACCAGAGTCAGAGAATGGCTGGAGGAAAGGCCTGCAAAGCATTCTTGCAGATATATTCTATCAACTAACCAGCTGAGTAAGTATATGTTAGCTTGGATACATTTAACAAACGTGCCCACCTCTCCAACCCCTGACTCCCACCCCTATTATCACCACCTCTGCTTAAGCAGTCTTATCCTCCTACTGGTTTTAAAAGTTATCAGCCTGGGGCACCCTGGTGGCTCAAGCGGTTAAGCGTCCGACTCTTAGTTTCAGTTCAGATCTTGATCTAAGGTCTTGGGATCTCTCAGTGCAGAGTCTGCTTGGGATTCTCTCTCTCTTCTCCCTCTGCCCTTCCACCTCCCAATTCAAGTTCTCTCTCTCTCTCTCTCAAATAAATAAATAAATAAAATCTTAAAAAAAAAAGTTATCAGCCAGTTCTAATTTTCTAGGACCTGGGACAGAAATTGACAATCTACAAATATTTGCTTGATATCTACGATGTTATCTAGTTGATGCATAAAATACAGCCTCTTCCTTCAATGAGTTTACAGTCTAGCCGGTGAGACTAATAATTGAAACATGAAACAAGAGGAGCGATAATGTCATTAAGTGCCAAACTGGATGGCAGAGATGAACAAAGACAAGGGTTGGGCACAATTGAAAACACGCAGTCAAGAAAGCAAAGAGCAGTTGCCCATGGAGAAAACCTGGGGAATGAAAGCACAAAGAGCCATGTAAGCTGGACGTTCAGTGGGAAAATAATAAGCTGGAACTTACTGCAGTGGAAGGTTTATTTAAGGAGTAAGAGTTTGTTTGTAAGGAGTAAGTTTGTCTAGGTAATCAGCCAAAATCTGAAATCTGAGAAAAACCTCTCAGATTTAAAACCAAACTCATCATTTCATAGATGGAGAGAGAGAAATGAAAAGCTAGTCTGTGGCCAGGCTGGACTAGTGTCCCAGCCTCCCCCAACTGCTTTCTCTCTTGCCTTGTACACTCTGCTTTTAGGGTCAGGCTACTCTAAGGAGACTTCAGAAAGCTAGGCAGGAGAGTTTACAGCTAATGAGGAGGGGGAAAGACAGAGGCTCTGGGGTTTTATGAACAGGCACATAACATGAAAGCAGCTCTTATGGAAAATGAGCGTGGCAGCAGGAAACTGGGTGCTTTGAAGGAGCAAGAGCCCACAGCCAGAAAAGCCTGCAAGGCAGGAGATATGATCCTTCAGGAGAAACTGTGCAAGTGAGCACGAATTACTCTCCCTGTCCCCTTATGATGGGACATGGCAGCACCTCCATTAATGGGCATTTTATTCCTCTGCCCACTGGGTCTGGGTGAGTTATAGGACTCACTCGGGCTAATGGAACGCTAGCAAAAGGGATACAGCAGACGTCTGGAAAGTGCTTGTCCACAGGGTTTACCTGTCACTGCCCCTGGAACTGTCCTGCCCGCATGTGGACGAGCCTGGGCTAGTTGGCTGATGATGAGGGGTCATGTGGAGCTGCTGTCCCAACTGCCCACAGACACATGGGTGAGTTAAGGCATGACCATCAAAGCTGCTCCTGAGCCCAGGCCCAATTTACTGAGCCACAGAATGACATACTAAATGCATGGTGGTTGTTTGAAGCCACTGTGTTTTGAGGTGGTATGTTATCACCTAGCAAAAGCTAACTGATCCACCCAGGTATGTGATCATAAGGCCTGAACTAGGGGGATAACAGTATAATGGGAGAAGAAGGAAGGAATGGTTATGACAGAAATATTACAGAAAAACAAAGAACCCAGTAACATTTGGAGACTTGGCTAGGTATGGTTTCACATGTGCAATAAAAAAAATGCTTGTATTCAAAGATATCCTATAAGAAGGGAGTTAAGATACCTAAATATCATTAAATACAAATAGAGACAAACAGAAGTATTTGACATATTTTTAAAAGTGCAAGCCCTAGTTCTTTTTTAATTCCCTAGGTCTGTTTACTCACCTCTTCAGTTTTTCCAGATCTAAGCAATACAACAGTTTGCAAGTGACTGTAGCAATGCAGAGTCCTAGGCCCACACCCAGACCTACTGAATCAGATTCTGTTAGAGTATGGGAATCTGCAGTTTTAACAAGCACATCATTAGACTGCTACATGCTTGAAAGCATGGGAACTACTACTCCAATAAACACACTATATGTGAATGTTCTCTGATCTATTGAAAGGTCCCCTGTTATTAATTAATAATGAACCTAGAGGGGGGCACCTGGGTGGCCCAGTGGGTTAACCATCTGCCTTAAGCTCAGGTCATGATCCCAGGGTCCTGGGATTGAGCCCCGCATCAGGCTCCCTGCAGCAGAGAGACTGCTTCTCCCCTCTTCTCCCCGTTCGTCCACTCATTCTCGCTCTCTGTCGCTATTTCTCTCTCTCTCAAATAAATAACTAAAATCTTATTAAAAAAAAAAAAAAAGAACCTGCATCTAGGCTTCCCGCTCATTGCAGTGGAGGAGAGTCAGCTTCTCCCTCTCCCTCTCCCTTGTGCTCACTCATGCTCTCTGTCAATAAAATCTTTTTTTTTTTAAGATTTTATTTATTCATGGCAGAGAGAGATAGCAAGAGAGGGAACACAAGCACCGAAGAGCTGGAGAGGGAGAAGCAGACTTCCCACTGAGCAGGGAGCCCAATATGGGGCTTGATCCCAGGACCCTGGGATCACGACCTGAGCTGAAGGCAGACGCTTAATGACTGAGCCGCCTAGGTGCCCCTAAATAAATAAAATCTTAAAAAAAAAAATGAATCCAGAATCTAACCCTGAAGCTTCTGATTGAATTCCCACAGGACAAGTGTACCTTTTCTTCAGAGCCTGGGGGCCTGGCCTGGAGGACCAAACAAGAGTGGGTTTTTAAATCCCCGCAAGCCTGGTGCCAACAGCTAGCTTCCTTCAAGTCCCAGAGAAGCCCAAATCATACACAATGCTGACGGCTATATTTTTGTTTCTGTTGTGGGACATCACAATGGGGTTATAAGATGCAGGTTCCTCAGTACCAGAGGGACCTGGCACATTTGATACATACTAAAATGATGCTTTAAATGTTCAACTAAAACAAGATGCATATTACTCTGTATCCTTCAAATGTGATGATAAACGGGGCTCGGTTATTTAAACTCCAGGTCAGCCAACACAACCCCCTAGAATCAACTGAGCTACCCACAGAGAAGCGATCTGAAATACCTTTATAATGGCAACTAACAGGAACTGACTCCTTACTGTGCATTGTAAGTGTTTTTTAAATACATAATCTAGGGGCGCCTGGGTGGCTCAGTTGGTTAAGCGACTGCCTTCAGCTCAGGTCATGATCCCGGAGACCCAGGATCAAGCCCCACATCGGGCTCCCTGCTGGGCGGGAAGCCTGCTTCTCCCTCTCTTACTCCCCCTGCTTCTCCCTCTCTTACTCCCCCTGCTTGTGTTCCCCCTCTGTGTTTCTCTCTGTCAAATAAATAAAATCTTTTAAAAATAAATAAATAAATAAATACATAATCTAATTTCAGCTCACAACTTTATGAGATGAGTAGTACTATCATTTCTACTTTACGGATGAGGGAACTGAGGGGCAGGGAGGGTAAGTTTACCAAGGTCCCCCAGCTAACACGTGCAAGATAGAAGTAGAAACTTAGGGTTCGGCCTCTGGGCTCATGCTCCTAAACCCCATCCTGTCTTCATATCTCACATGCCTCCCAGTGTAATATGGTGGTGTGTGGGCCCAGGAGTGCCTCCCTTCCCACTACACTGTGTAACCTTAGGAAGGTTACTTAAATGCTTTTAAACCTCGATCTCCTCTTCTGTAAAGTGGAGAAAATACACCTACTGCAGAGAATTGGCGTGAATTAAATTAAATAAGATACATTAGGGTGCCTGGGTGGCTCAGCTGGTCAAGGGTCTGCCTTGATTCAGGTCATGCTCTCAGGGTCCTGGGACTGAGCTCCAATCAGGGAGACTGTTTCTCCCTCTCTCTTTCCCTCTGCTGCTCCCCTTACTTGTTGTCTCTCTCCATCAGATAGGTAAAATCTTAAAAAAAAATTAAATAAGATACATAAAAGTACCTAGAAAACACCACCAGACCCTCTCCGGTAAATGTTATTCTTTTCCTCCCTCAAAAACAGACATCTCAACTCACACATTCATTTACTGTAATGGGAATTTCTCTAACGTCTCAGTATAAAAATGCTACCAACACAATTCAAATAACATTTGGGAAAAAAAATCAGCAATTTTGCCTGAGGTAAAGTCTAAGGTGAGAGAAAGTAAACTATGATTGCCACTTGTCTTTTTTATCGCCACCCCATGGGATATTTTAATTTTGGCCTATGTCATGATACTTAAGGACACAGATGCAGGCTGATGTGCAAACAGCTGGGCCTCAACAGAGCAGGGCTCAGTCACATCTTCCGGGCCCTGGCCCTGCTCCAAGGCTCTTGTTTCCTCCCAGCTATAAGGACAGATGACTTCTGAGAATCCCCGGCTCTCACCCAAACGGGAAGCAACATTCGTTTCTACCGCCATAAGGAGGCCAGCTTGGGAAGCTCTTCCAGTGATGTCTGGGAGGCCCTCCCACAGCTCCACCAGGGATTTTCTCACTGTTGCTACTCGGGAGCTCCATGCCCAGGCTCTCTCACATAGCAGAAGATGTCCTGAGGTAGGGATCATTTTCTTCTTGTCTTAAAGCCCCTTGAAAGCTCTGGGGCTATCTTCTCTGATGGGTGACACTGGTACCTGGTGTGCCATCTCTGTTCCACCAATGTTCCACAAGGTCAGCATCCAATTTCAAGCTCAAGCCTCTTGTTGTCAGCCCAGCATCAGTGTGCCTGGGGGAGAGGTCAGTATGACTCCACTGCAAATACAACATTAATGAGAGGAAGAGAAGCAGTTTTCCATTGAAACTGCAGAGGAAAACTCTTTCCAGTCCAGATAGGCTTTGATAACTATAGGCCGTCTTCAGCTGTTCTCAGAACTAATGAAGTCTGCATACTGGTGGTCAGCTTATGGAACAAATCTGAAATACTTCAAGTCAGAATCTTAAAGGCCAGATCTTATAATAAATCTTATCACTAAACAACCATTCCAAAACATAAATACAAAATCATTTATTTATGCGGGGAGATGATAAGATAAGGGCATTTCCTTCCGGTGTCTGGCAGCTGTAAACTTGTCTTCACTCAGAGGCCTGGAAAGAGTTGCTGCAGTGTGGTGTGAGGAGATGGTCTGAGTGCCCAGGGGCCCAGGGCGAGCAGACTCCAGCATTTGTTTACTTTTTCTCAAGGCTACGGGAAACTTCCACACAGTGGCATCCCACTTGTTTCACAGGGATCGGTAGAAGGTCCCTGAAAGAAAGGGAACAGCATGGGGCTCCTGGGTGGCTCAGTTGGTTAAGCAACTGCCTTTGGCTCAGGTCATGATCCCAGAGACCTGGGATCGAGTCCTACATCGGGCTCCCTCCTCAGTAGGAAGCCTGCTTCTCCCTCTCTCACTCCCCTGCTTGTGTTCCCTCTCTCGCTGTGTTTCTCTGTCAAATAAAT